>JAYMSL010002487.1:0-14214 GCA_036897195.1 Plantago coronopus | reverse complement strand
GAAACCCATGAAATTTTCGTAAGCTGGTTTGAGACCAGAGCGCAAGTCCGCGGAGAGCTTCTCCATCAGATCTGCCATCTGATCCACGTGAGCGTTCAACGCAGTCTGCAATTCCTCCATCTGGTTATTGATGCTTTCGAACTTCTTGATTTGAGCTGAAATCTGTGTTCACTGAGATCTTTTAGGATGATTTTGGCAGGTAATTACTGAAGAGTTTCCCTCAGTTGCTTGTGGAGTGGACAATACTCGAGATGACTGGAGAAAGTTCCACGACTAAACGCTGTCGTTTTACGTAAATTAGGGCTCAAAAGAATTTTGGGAAATATTATTATTTCGAATTTGTGATGGGATGCAATTAGACAAAGTTGTTTTACATCGAAAAAGGTAATTTGTTTTTTTTAGAATAAGCAGAGTAGGGATAAATTTTCGATTACGAGCAAGAGCAACACCTCACTGTGTACTGTGGAGCCTACGATTACTGTAACGTACATGAGCACCATTTGTGAAATCTCGTAGTAGTGGGCCATGAATGATATAAGAGTTCCTAGCACTAATAATATTTTACTATAATTATGAAATGAATTAGTCGCTCAAATAGATACATATATTATATAATCTATAAAAAGGAAAGAAAAAAACAAAATGTAGTCGAATCTAGTTTAGTCATGGTTGAAGTGTCAATAAATGACGTTTTGTGTAGTAGACATGAAGCATTCTTCAGTTGAACAGTCTTATGTTAGTGAAAGTCATACTTGAGATCATTCATATTCAGGCTCAAAAAAACATAATCTCGGTCTCCAGACACAATTTGAATTGCATAATCGAGCGTTGCAACGAAATCCATTTATTCTCATTATTCATAAACCATTTATAACTAATACTCTGATTCTATTCCATTAAACTTAACAGTTAGGTTCATATAGAATTTTAATTCGAGTACCTTATGCGATACAAGTTGAATAGCTGAGTATCGTGATAAAAAGGGAAGTCAGTTACCTTATGTGGCATGAGTCAAATGTTGAGTATTGTGTGCAAAAATTTCCCAAAATCAAAGCTAAAAAAAAAGGAGTGGATGGCATCAAAATGTTGACCACTAGTTGGAATTCTGAACAATATTCCGATCGCCTCGTCACTATCATGATCGAACTCGAGTCATAATTAAGAATTTTTTTTGGATGGTTTACATTTATGATTCATTTCTGGGTCATGGTTAGCCATGCTCTACCTCGAGCGAAGAGTCATAATCCCCCAAAATAGCAGCTTCGGTTCGGAGTCCAACTTTCTATTTAGAATCTAGCTAATTATATCTTAGGCTGTCTACCTAACATACCTAATCTTTGCTCTGTAGGCCAACATACAAGAAAACTCATCTTTGTTTTCTTCAACAAGGCATCTCAGTTGTTATAGCCTACAAAATTGTTGGAAACTCTGAACTTGTTCTACTCATTTTCTACCTGCAAATTATTCCCAAGATTTCTTGGTATAGCAGCATCTTCCATTTGTCAGCATTACAGGAGCAAGAATATATAAGAAAACTGATGTCTGATTTGAAAGTTGGCACAGCAAAAACCCTTAAATAATACTCATTGAAAAAGCTGTTTGAACTGATCAACTTAAAATAATATTCTTGTGTTTATGGATTCACACTGTTGAAATCACCGTTGCGAATCTTGTAAAAACTGATCAGGTTTGGCATCACAGATGAAACAGAACAGATTAAAGTACTTACTGATGTGAACAAGGGTAGATTCATTGATAAAAACACTGTCATTGTGACCAAGAGAGAGGTAGCTAGATGATATTCTTTCTTGTTTCATCTGGTCCTTGTCTCAACCAGTATGTTATTCCTTCAATCAGATTCCACTCTTTTTTATGACTGGACTAAGTATGCTGTCATACTTATTCTATAGTCATTAAAGAGACGGTTCTCGTGTTTGAAAAACCGAATAGAAGCTTCTGAGAATCTTGATCTTGTTGACACAAGACTTGGAAGAGGGATACTGGAATAATTCAAAACTGTCTCTTTTGCTTTGATAATTCTTTGGTTTTCTAGATTCTAGTCTAAGTGTCAACAAGAACATTAAGTTTCGTTGAACTTCAGCACAAGCGCTGCGAATGAGCCTTTCGTCTTCTTGAAATCTTAACAAGATCGAAATTCGAAACCACTGAAATTATTGGAATTAACATGTTCAGAATGAAACCACTCAAGCAATAAGTACATGATGGACCAAGAATCCAAATCTAAGCATGCATGGCTGGTTTATTGACTGTGTAATCACATGTATATTACAGCTTACAGCAGCCAAAAAAAAATCTAATTGATTATTGGTCAAAAAAACAAAAAAAGTTTATGATACTCATTTTACACAGGACCAAGAAGTGGCAGTAATCAGAAACCTCTCTTGCCATCCTAAGGAGATGGCTTTCCCGTCGTCTCTTTCGAAGACTCTGAAGCCATTGCTTTCTCCATCCAAGGACACAGGACTGTAATGGCTTCTTATTTTGAGCAGCAGTTTTGCTTGCATTATAGATTTCGAGCTCTGTTCGATCCCCATAAAACCATGGCTCTCCATTCTGCCTCTCCATGTTTCCATCTTCTCGAATCTCGGGCACTTGTCATGTTCTCTATCATGATTTATCACACTTTTGATCTCTTTTCCCAAGTAATGCCTTTCAATATTCAACCTTTCTGCACTGTCAAGTGGTAGGCAATCGTCTAGTGAATCGAATATCGCTGCAAAATAATGCAATGACTCCATGAACCTTGACAGGAAGTTGTGTGCGCTTCTGCTTCCTTCTTGCTCCACCAAGACGACGACTGAGGGACTTAGAGAGTAGACGAAATTCAAAGTATCCGATATCTTGGAGAAACTGTTTAGTGAGTTTAGGTGGAGTACCAAATTGACAGCAAGCGTCTCGTTCTTCTTTCTCCTTGGCCTTGCAAGCTTGGATCCTCTGACTATTCCATGGAACTCAAAATTTAAGTTACGGAAGCCTTTTGCAAAGCTCACTAACCTGGATTCGGTTTCTTGAAGGTACTCCAAGCTTTTGCCATACCCCGTGACCTTTAAATATATCCGGTTGCTAGACGTTGCATTTTCTGATAAAGATTGCATGAGGGAAGGCCACTGGAATCCATAAGAGACGTCGAAATCAACAACATGCAGCGCCCTACCATTCGTACTTTCCTCTCTCTCAAATGCTTCAAGAATCGCTTGGTTTGCTGTGAAGTGAGCAAACTGGTAAAACGGTGAGACTTTATAGAGTTCTGTGAATGCAAAGAATTCTTCATCAGGAGTCGGCGCCTTCATTATCATGTCATAGAACGGAGACTTTCGTGTCAAAAGCCTCGCTAACAGTCCATCTGCAAAATAAGCAGCAACTCTTTGAACAGAATCACCAGTCAAGGACACATTCTGGTACAGCTCGCATAGATTCTCCGCCGACATGGCAATACTCTTTTCGTTCACTGAAGTTGCAGCTATGAGAAGCAAATGGATCAAGTGCAGTCCTTTCCCATCCTCATGAGACAATTCTCTTGACCTCTTATGATCAAGCTTCAGCATTTGTTCCCTCATCTGCAGCAAGGTAAATATCTTACCCTCCTCAGAGATCTGATCACTCGAATCCGAGTTCTCAGGAGTCATCTCCTTTCTTTTTCTGTTTCTGTTCCTCATTCCATCAAAGCTGGAATGAGTAACAATGGCAAGGCTAAGGCTCAGAAACTCCTCATCCCCCATCATATCCATAATGAAGGAAGGAATACAAGAACAAACAATGAAAAACTCGAGTCGAAGAGAGAGTTGTTTAACTGTCTAAATGTTTAGCTGTTAAAGTGTTTAACTGTCAGATCAAAAGAAGAATGAGAGTGAAGGTAGCTATATAAAGGAAAGAAAAGGGAATCGAATAAGTGACAACGAATTACACGATGCCTAAGTCGAGAGATAGTTACAAGAGAATAATGGAACAATTGGGAGTTCTTCGATTTCGCATATGAATCGACAAGAAAGGTAACTAAGGCATCTTATATGATCTATGGCTTAAAAATCAGTGTTCAAGGTAACAGTTTGAATGAAAGAAGGGTTGTTTGGAATATATGAGCAGTTCGGAGAAGTCAAGAGGGAAGAAAAGCCATCTAGAATGGACAAAAAATACAGCAGGACAAGTAGTATCTTGGCCTACCGTCCTTAAACAGACTTGTCTAACATAAACAGTACTATAATTCAACTTTGAGATTCTTTCTTCTGACCAATAGAAGCCTGTTTGATTGACTTTTTACAGTTAAAGAAATTGTCCAGAACAGAACAAAAGCAGTTGGAAAGTTCCATTGGATTTGATTCTTGGGGATTAAGCATTAAACAACTGTGGTTTCCCTTGATTTCTTGCAGTAAACAAGAGTTTTGTTGCCAAAACGCGTGGAAACTGGACAACTGTTTGATGGAATTTTGTTGCAAAAAGTGATTGTTAATGTTGATTTTAATCGGTTTTCTGGCATTGTGTTAGAATACAGTTGAAATCTAGCAGGATTTGAAGCCGTCTCCAGTATCATATTGCTTCATTTGGTAACTTTTTCTTTTTTTATAAGTGAAATTCTCACGAAACTCTTCTAGAACCACTTTGAGATTCAATCGGCTCTCCAGCGTTGACATGGGAATGGCCGGTCGGATACACCTCTCTTTTAACCGACTGAGGAACCATTTGAGATTCAATCGGCTCTCCATCATCAACATGGATTTAGGATTGGCCAGTGAAATTCGAACATGTGACCAAGAGGATATTACTTATCTATTTGAACCGACTGAGCCGCTACCCTTTGTGCAACAGTCTCAATCAAAGTCATAAATCACAGAAATTCACTTTTCGTAGAATTTGAACATATCATCGAGAAGATATTACTCGTTCGTTTAATCAATTGAGACACCCTTCAGACTAATAGGAAGATGTTACTCTATGACCAAGAATATGTTAGTCATAAATTTTAACCAACTGGACTATCCCGGTTGTTATTATTTCAACTATACTTTTCTCTCTATCCTTAAATTCATTTGTTTAGGGATGAATTTATACAACTTATAAGTTGAGTTAAGATTCCCTCACAAGCTGAGGTACAATATTTCAATAGTTCTAAAAGAGAACTCACTATTAAGCGTTAGAGGATCGCGAGTGCATTATCGGGTTGTTAATAATGAGGACATAAAGATATTAAAGTAATTAATTAATAAATTTAGCAGGTAAAAAGATACCAAAAATGGAATCCAAAGAATTTCCTAATATTGGCATAACTTATGCTCCGTGATTCATTATTAATCTGCAATTTGCGGCACAACAGGCCAATTGATTCCGTCGCAATTTATGTCTCAGCATATTTCTGGGCTTATTTATATTTTTACAATAAAAAAAGAAAGAAAACAATACAATATCAAATGGCAACTAGTATGAATTTTTATTTGATTGCTAAATGCTAATGCCCTGAATATGTTGCTGGAAATTTTTAGGTAGCAAATTTGGATTCCAGGTCAGATAATCATATATGAAAGGTATCATACGAAATAGATACACTCACGAAACGAGTGATTTAACAACCGCTCTACTCCTACTCCTACTCCTACTCCTACTCCTACTCTCACATAATGACTCATACTTCAATTCAAACACGCAAGATCTGTCAAGATGAATAACATCAACCAAATATGACCGTGTTATTGATAAACTGATAACCACATCGACCTGAAATATTAAATTTCGGACATGAGGGTTGCGTTTAGTGGACTTCTAGAATTAAGAAACCTATGCAAGTCCTGATTTTCATAAACAAAGCATTGTAGTCACCATCATACAAAAGGATAATATTAAAGCCCAAATTGTATATTTTTACAACATATTATTATCATTATTATGAAGAAAATGAAGGAATCATCAGACGGCAACATGTATTATAATGTAATGCAATGCAATGGCAAAATATATACAACCTAGTACTTCCAGGCTCCAGCTAATGATCATGACTCATGAATCACAAGTTAAAAAACGCCACTCAGTATCATTAGGTTCGGTACATTTTTCATCCGTCCAGTTGAATTCTATACGTTTCTATCTCCTATAAACTATATCCCGTAGCCCGTAGGTATATTCAGTCGCCTGCTGCTAGTAAACAGATGAAGACCAACAAACGCTTCTAAAGTGTTAATCCTGAACCAAGCGTATAGAATCTAATAGAACGAAAGAACGGAACAAGGCCAAGGCCAATAACAATTGATGATTTCCTCAAGAGCATCTGGAACAAGGTCTGTAGATGCTTACTACTACATAGTACTATGAGACTTCATATTCAAAGATATCCATATTCCACCCCTTTAAATAAAACATATTGCAATATTATATTATACTAAGTCACAGTATATTCTAAAATTTCTTAGTGGCTCTTCCATTTGTCTGTATAACCTTTTCTTCTCCTAGAAAAACAAGAAAAACTTTTCTATGATTTGAAACTTGGTACACTAGAACAGTAGAATTCATATAAAAATTTTATTTTTTGTTTGAATTGATCAATGAAAAATAATAAATGACTTACTTGATATTAACGTCCAGCTGTAAATGCTTAATCTTCATGCAAAATACATGCTGATCTCTTAGAAAAATCAACCATCTTTGTTAATAGTATAAACACAGCTGGTGCTTTAAAGCAAAAGCTACAGAAAAAAGAAGATAAGAAGAACTTGTATATATGTCTTGGACTTGGTAGCATATTTCTTGTTTGGTTCTTAATTGTCTGAAACTAAGATTTGACATATGGCTTACTCTTTACACAGTCACATAACTCACTGGAGGATAAACACAACTTCAGCGACATTACGCACACAGTTAAAAGTCCGACTGTTCGGATAGAGTTAAGGAAATTAAGTTCAGGAGATGCTATAACATATGTGTTTCCTATCTGAGTTTTGGCATTCAGCATTTAGTAGATTTAAAGAACTAGTGTCATTTTTATAGAGTTTTTATATAGGGTGTGTTAGGAAGACAGTAAGGCATATATAGCTAAGTGGCTAACTCTTGACAGAGTCATAACACCAACTGGAGGATAAGCATAACGTCATTGCCATTAGTCCATTACATACACAGTAAGACAGTATATTTAGCCATCACTCTTGTACCAATAGTACCTACTTCTAGAAATGTGCAGATATCTTTGTGCTGTGCAGTATGTTAATAAAAGAAACATTGTTTGGGACACGAATTAGCCATGTATTGATGTACTTATTGAGATATATATTGCAGAACGCAGATGTGTTTCTGCAAAAAAACTACTCCCTGTCCCTCCGCCCCATCCTAAGTTATCTTACATTTTACCGTCAAGTATGAAATGATCAATCACGACCACCTTGACAGAGGACCAAGAACCGTTAGGTTATAGATTTCCCTAGGTATAAACAAGGTGAAATTTAACAAGGAGGAATCAAATTATGAAAGAATCATGGATGGAAGAATGTCACTGTCATTTAGGGAACTAAGACTGCATAAACTGAGAGTTCCAAGATTTAGAGCACTTTAAATATATTCCTTAGTCTAGAGGATTCCATTCTCACCACTAAATAAGGTATCTACAAATATAATAGCATCTTGTAACTATGAAAACAGACATTTCCTATGTCAAAGAAAAAAGTAGAATCGAAACTTCTATGCTTTCTCCCCATTCGATTTTAGAATCGAATCAAGAGACTAGAGTTTGATATGGACCTGAAGGTTTTTTTTTTTTTTTGGGGGATAATGTGGACGGACCTCAAGGTTGTCAGCATCTATTTTGTCTATTTCTACGTAAAGGGGATCAAACATACATTATTTACTCTGTTCTAGTCCTTCAGCACATAATCTCAAGAAATCTCATTTCAACTCAACTTTATAACTAAATTCTAAAACTTCCTAATTTTTAGGGAGAAAAAATTATACAAGATTCATGGATATGCACATATATGAATTTATTATATCATGTATGATATCAAGTTATCAACATTTCGAAGAAAGACATGGTATAAACGTTCATACTAGCTAATAGCTAAAATTCACTTTGTTACAATATTGGTGATTAATAGCATTCCCTATTATTATCATTATTATTCATTTCTTCAGTTTTCCTGGTATACCTCTTTTGAACTTTTTCCCCAGGAAATACCCAACTGCAGCCCCCACAATTGGCCAGGACGATAATAAGGCGATATAAGCAAGCAGCCAGATTGATTTCTTGTTTTGTCGAGAAAGTTGATAAAAGCACCTTTCGACAATACCTGAACTTTTTGCACAATCTTCCGAGGATGTTCTTCTACCGGTGTTCTCGTGGTTTGTTGTAACTGGCACACTGTTGTTCTCTTGATGATTATGGTCCTCGGAGGTCTCATTGGCGGGTGCATCTGTTCGCTCATTGCCCATTGCTGACACCATTCCATCAGCAACATTAAGATATGGGCCTTGGTCAATTGAAGACTGCATAATGGGTGAATGATGTCCAAGACTTTCAGCCTGCAAATAATACACAACATAACACGTTCAGAAATCAGAATTGCAATAAAAGTTTTGTCGTAAAATTTAACATGAAACCAGTTCTGTGAGTGGTAAAGCAAAGGAATTGACATAGAACATACCTTCTTCTGTACATGCATGTACGAACTAGAATGTAACACTTCGAGATATTCATTCATGGCTCTCACCCACCTATAAGGAAAGCCCCACATAAATGTAAAGAGAAAATATTCAATTGAAAAAAAGAAATAAGAAATTATGAAACGTCACTGTACTTAAAGACAATAAAAACAAGTTGAAAGGAAAATACGAGTGAAGTTAGTTAAAATGAAAATCAGAAAATCGCAAGTTAGAATGCTACTGACTTGTGCTAGATGTACACTTGCAAAGAAGGGTAGGGATGTGGTTAAATTTGCAAAGAAAACCAGGCTTTTAAAGCTCAGGATGAGAAACATTAAAGGCTAAACCTGTCACTTTATCGTTTACTTTAAGAATCCCAGTCAAGGCTAAATTCACAAGCGTGTTTATTGACTTGAAAGTACTGGGGACGCCCAAGACCTATTTTATAAACATAGTGGAGATATTGCACTTTGACCAAACCGCAAGGGGCGAAAATTGATTTTTGTCCCAGTATATTAGGAGGGTTGGAATCAATTAAGTACCAGAGGCGAGATCCAGTAATGCCTTCAAAGAATGCCAGGTGTCCACCATGCTGGGTTGTAGCTAGTACAACCTTTTTATTTGCTCTGCATTCAGAAAGAGTATTATTCCTTTTGAAACAAAGCATTTGAGAGGAATGACATTAGCTCTTGAAGAAAAAGTATACCGGCATTCATCCCAGGGTATAGCTTCTTTAGTGCAGACAGGATCATCCAACGCACTAATGCAAAGTAGTGGCACTGCTACTTGGCCAACGAAAGCAGAGCTGCTACAACGCCGGTAGTATGTATCTACAGTCTTGTAGAAACAAGATTAAACATTATTATGATAATGATGCATGAAAGATGAGTCCAGATCTAAGAGATAAAACATATCTCGATCTGGTCCTAAAGAACTTAGAAAGCGGTAGGGGCAGGAGCGTGAGGTACCTCATAGTTTCCGACAAGACAGGTTGCATGTATATCAAAATCCCGAATAGAACGTGACTTCAGAATGCACACGGAGTATGGCTATTAGTAACACTTGAAATACACACTTTGACAAAGATGCAACATAAAATAAAGTAAGTGGACTGGTTGATACTTGAAGACAGACCTTTTTAATGCCCTCCCAGTTTGCAAGGCGAGTATACCGAGTTTCGTGTCTGCAGACAATCATTATGAAGTAAATTAACAAGTTTCTGTACGAATCTAACCCAAGTGCAGACAATGAAAGTCCATTAAAACAACACAGTCTTTCAAGTCAAACTCAATACCAAAGGATAACTGCCAGTAAAGTACTATTCTCTATGGCGAATCATTAAAGAAGGTACAAAAACATACAGTTGTGCATAACCTTGCAGACCAATACAAAGTGCCCTGTCGTATAACTTTTGTATAAGCCTTCGAGCAATAAACCTCGAACCAATCTGGCAAAACAGAAATGGGGAAAGGGGTATCTAAGTGATGTGTAGGTGTAAAGTTAACATATCAACAGAAAATATGGAGCCCAAAGAGATATTATCCCGGAAAACAATAAAATCTACGAAATAAAAGTTTACAGGGTATGGGGCCTATCGGCACATGGGAGTAATTCCAACAACATGCTCACTGAACTTATTGATACCATGTGAATTTTCTAACCACCAAGTTCTTTTTTTTTTAAAAATATATTCCTAACTATTAAGTTGGAAGAATGTCAAGGCTGCTAACCCACTAAAAGATATCTAAGTATCTAACAGTAAGTCCCCGTGGCCGTGGTCACATCCTAAGAATTTGCTGAAATTAACTGCAGAGGGTTAAGATCCTTAGTGCAGAACAAAATGACAAAATACGGTGAAAAAAGGCAATTGCTCACTTCCAAACAAACCATTCACTCATGAGCATATTATTATGAATAGGGAGCCTCAGTTGAGAACTGAAGTTTGTTGACAGGGAAAAGAAAGAAGTCACGCTAACTTACTAAAAGATCCCAAGGAGAGCAAATTGCTACAGCACCTGCAATTGGAACATTCTCCCCATCCTCTCCAAGATACTTTACCTAAATCCAACAATTTAAAGCATACAAAAATATCAAAACATTGTCGCTACATCATACAGATTACAGAGGAAAATACTAGAATGTGTATTTACCAAAACATTTGCACCAATACTGGTTCCCACGACGAACAATGGGGCTGCAGAATATTCTTGATGTAAATGATTCACAATCTCCCTCAAATCCTCGGTCCATCCAGCATTATAAAAGCAATCAGACTGCAAAAATATCATGGTTAAATCAAACCAAGCATACGGGTAGGTAACTGAAATAAAAGTTCCAAACATATTTTCATATAAGATAAATTATAAGAGCATCTGAATATTGAAATAGATTCTTGAAGCATCTGTTCTGTTTTCTCCACTATATAACAATGAGACATTTCAGTTCCAGATTTTATTATGTCCAAATAAGTGGAACTGAGTAATAGGTCAAGGAGATATTTCAAGATACTGTTTTTTTAGGATTATTTTAGGAAAAGCCCAAAAAGGCAAAAATCTCACACACACACACAAGAGTTCCAAATTCTGTGACAATACTTTTAATATGGATATTTGTCGTATACATTTTTTAAGCACCAGTGTCTAATGCTTTAATACTAATTCTTAAATTTCCACCCAATGTTAAAAATATAAGGCGATTGCAATCACTCCTTCAGGATTTTCTCTGTTTCTTAGGTCCACTATGATAGCTCAAAGTTAACTATCCAGCTAAACTAGAGCGAGAAACAAACGTATCATGTACACCGTGCTTCATATGTCGAAAATGGTCAAATACTTTCTTTCTCCTGTCCGGATGTGAGAGAGGAGTTACTTTTAGTGACACTCATCTATATTTAGCTAGTTACAATAAGATGTTCATGTACTTACTGTAACTGAGACACCACCCAAGCCTCGGTGATTGCTGACAACCACATTCCATCCATGTTTTGCGGTATCAAAGACGAGATGTTTCATGTACTGCAGGCATGAATAAAAGAGTATAGAAAAATAAACATAAAAGGAAAAGAATGCAGTTTACCTGCATGCTAATGAATTATGAATGATTGTAGAAGAAGGATTTAATATCCTAATAATTTCTGGATTCCAACTTATGTAAATAGCCCCATGCAATGTGCATGAATATCAAAAACCTATATGGCTATAGAGCGATACTGATGAAATATTGGAAACTCCAAAACAGAGCATCCAGTGAACTGTGATACCTTAACTGAAAGGTGCTAATCCAATTTTTACTACTTTGCAGAGATAATGATGAAATATTGAGCATGTATATCAGCAGCATGCACAGATTTTCCACACCGACACTGTTGAATAAATGTATTCATTCTAGGTGTATCATAGAGTTCCACCATTTCACTTATTTGATATTTCACTTATTTCAGTACTAAAGAGTGTAAGATATGGTATATGTTAATTTTTTATGTAAAACAGCGCAAAAACACGTCTGCGTCCAGAAAATGAATTTCTAGTAAAAATTAAAGTAAATTTAAGCTTACAGGTGAAGCTGAATCACTTGTTAGTCCTGGGACTATAAGCACAATAGGTGTTGTATCATCCTTCTGAAGGGGACGATTATCAGTGGCTACTCCAGACACTGCAACAAAAGGACAGATGACAATATTTGATGCACTACAATCAAAAGTCAAACAAGAACGACTTTAATGTTGATAGCTATACAATATTCAAATTTCTAAAGAAAGTGTAACTACAAACTTCAGAACTGATATGCATGAGAAAAATACTAGACTACCGAATTCAGGCAACTTTACACCTCACAATAGCAAGTTGGATAGATCATTCCTTAAAGCAATACTATATAAATTATGTTACTGCTGTATTATATGGATCTTTTTTTTTTTTTTGTATGAGTTTGTAACTCATTTGAGGTGCAATGCTCTATATAAACACGCTATTCACCACTTTCGCTAATGAGTAATGATAGCTAAGAACTAAGCTAAGACCAATGTAGATATTTCAAGTACAATCTGAAGAGAGATAGCGATTCACTTATCTATCAGCAGGTCAAATTTTAAGAGGTAATCTAGATAAAAACATGATCAATACTATTTTGGTGACATCGAAACTCTGCACATTCTACACCTATGTTCTCATTACAAGCTACCAAGAATGTGTTCGGCTTATATGTTCATCTGTCAGTCCAAGAAAATTGTTTACCATCTGTGTGCAATAGCCAATCGAGAGCAAAAGTCCCACCGTCGGACGCATGATACATCTGTCTGAGAACCAATCAGATGCATCAGAGGACTATACTAATCATTAAATTATGAATTTGACAATCACCAATAAAATGATATAACAATTTCTATTTTTCTTAGCACGAATAAAATGACGAAGACAAAGGGTTCAAACAAGTTCATCTTCACCGAGAAATTTAGGATATAAAGTGTAGGTACATGCAAATTCCACGATTGAGTCCTCAAATGTAATTGCAAATTGTAATGGTTATTTTAAAATTCAATGCAGGTTCAGAAGTATGAAGATAAGACATTTAAGCATTGCGACTGCATTATATGCTCATTTTCTCACATAGAAGAAACTCACCTTCTATATGTAAACACAGGAGGCCACCCGAACAGGCCTATAAGAAAGGTTTGGATATTCGGACTCGAGAGCCAAGGCGTAACCAAGTACCTATATAGTCCAAGAATTAGTATACTGTAACAGGAGTATGTTAACAAACATCATCAAAACAAAGTAATCTGCCCAATCAAACCTAAACAGCAATTATTTGCCCAATTCAACAGTTTTATCAGTTCACAAAACCTCAATGATCTCAACAACTAATTCATTCATCCTACAATGCTTATCATTTCAATTCATTCGATTACATGGGCTACTTCATTCCCAAAACCACAGTCTAAATCAGCTGAAATGAGTGTATTCCAAATCAAGATCAAAACTTTACCTCCCATGAAGCGCTTTACACTTGGAGACAACACCATGGTAAATCTCCGAGCTGGGATGATACGTCAAGCAAACGGGGTCTCCACGAAACCCATTAAAAAGATCCTTAAAGAAATGGCACTCCAAGAAATTGTACAAGAAAACAACGGAAACAAGAAGTAGCCCTGTCAAGTAATGCGAAAAGGGTATTGCTACAGCAGCCTTGAAAATCAGCTCGTAGGCAAGTGAATGATTTTCAAGAATTGCTTGACAGCAATCCATGGAGATTGGAGAAATGATGTCGGTTTTGTCACAGTTTCTTTGAAGTGTATGTGTTGCAGAATTTGGTGAAATGGTTGAGAAAAAAATGGAGATTTTGATCAGTCAATTCGTATATATACGAGCAACACAACAATGTCCCTGTCCAAGGGGAATGGATACGTGTTCGAAGATGTAAGCAAGAGGTGTGGATCAATTTTCTTTTTCTTTTTCTTTTTTTCCTATTAAGATCGAAACCGAAACCGAAAACTCTAGGATTGATGCAATGTGTTTCAGTTTGACATTCAACTTCAAACACTTTGACGTGTGGATCGATTTGAGTATGTTAGGTTTACATTAAATT
>JAYMSL010002486.1:0-14222 GCA_036897195.1 Plantago coronopus | reverse complement strand
GTACAACTGGATGTCTCAGCTCCACGATAGAGTGGCGATGCGGCATATGTGCGTGTGTTTGGAGCAGGAGGAGAAGTATACTGAAGCTGTCATGTTTGATACTGATCTGTTACAGTCCAAGCTTCTCACGGAAATGGCCGCCAGAGTGCCCAATGAACTGTCTACGCCTCCAGTTCGATGGGGACCTTGGTTTGTTAGCTCATTCTTAGCTTCAGATTTCTCTGTTTAGAAAATTTGGTGATGTTTGATTGTTACGTTGTATAATGTTTCTCAATTTTAGCTTCTGCTTATAGGTGATTGTATTGAATTCAAGGTGTCAATAGGATATGATCTAAGGTTTATAGATTGAAATGTTAGTTTTGTGTGTTAGTGTTTCGAAAATTTGCATATACTGGCGAATGGATGGAAATAATTGAGTTGCCATAACTGTTGAAACATGAGTTTTAGTGGAAATGTGGATGAAATTTAATACGAGGATTACAGTTTTTACTGATCGGTAATTTATTCTGAATTAGGTGCCGTGGTTGGAGTTAGAAATGAAGAGTGAAAGTTTGGGATTAATCTTTGCTCGGATTGTGATGGCTTGTTGGTTTCTTATTTATGGTTGCTATAGGTTGTACTATAGACGTGTGGAAGAAGGAATGCCACATTCGGTGCTGTGTCGAAGATTAGCTAGCTTAAACCATCAGTTCCTCTCTCATAAATCTCCGTCAGCTGGTTTTGATTTCACTTCTGGTAAGAAAATTGAGCAGATACTGCTAGACTACAACCAGGAAGCGGAAAGATTTGGAGGTACTTTTTGTTTGTAAGTCTGATTTGGTCCCATTACACTGACCTCTCTCACTTCTCCTGTCTACTGATGTCCCAACTTTGAATAATTATACAGGTTATGCCTATGAGGAACTGTCGGATATTTCACCTGATCACCGATATCTTGCATATACTATGTATGACAAGGAAAACGGTTACTTCAAATTATCTGTTAGAGACTTGAACTTTGGGTCTCTTTGTAGCAAGCCCTATGCAGATCGAGTTTGTGGCATAGCTTGGGCTAAAGATGGCAAGGCTTTACTTTATGTAGTCACAGATGAGAATAAGAGGCCGTGCAGGTACATATACTGATTTTATGGCCTTGGGTGATCGGTTTCTCAGATTCAGTTTGATTCACAAATGATAAAGTTGACACCCAATGTTTTGCAGGATATATTGCAGTATTATTGGTTCAAAGGAGCCTGATGTGTTGCTGGTAGAGGAATCTCAAGCTGACGTTACTCTGCATCTCAGGCATACTAGAGACTTTCACTTTCTGACTGTTAATGCATTCTCGCCCTCATCATCCAAGGTACCTAAAATTGCTCTACTGCCCAGTTAGGTATACCTTTTGGACTGGTATTTTATGTTGTGACCCACTTTTAGGTCTTTCTTATTAATGCAGCTGATCCTTTATCTGGGTTGAAACTTGTCTGGGAATGCAACTCAAGGGTTCATTGCATTATTGAGCACCACCAAGGATATCTTTACCTTTACACAGATGCTGCTAAACAGGGGCAAATTGTTGATCACCATTACCTTTTACGTAGTTCTGTCGCCTCTGCATGCAGCTCAAGGAAGTGGGAGGTTAGCGAGAGACAAAACTATTCAGATAATGATGCATAAGTAACACTTCTTGAAAATGTTTGTAGGTCTTCTTCATCCTGATAATTACTCTTCCTCTGTGATATTGCACAGGATGTCTTTGCTGATGATCAACATTTCACAATTGAAGATGTTCATTTTTGTGACTCACATATGGTACTTACCATAAAAGACGGAAGAAAATATGGACTATATGCAGTTCCTCTCCCTCTTAGTGATAGCAAGGTAATGTTTCATACTTATTCTTATCATGATAATACTCTACTGTTTATGCACGTCCATTAAGTATTTGATTCTCAAATGCTATCTGACCACTACTTGAGTTGATCCTGTGTACCGGCTGCTTACCTTTTCCTTACTCAAACTTCATCATGGCCGTACTGTATCACTATCATGAATTCACAGAATCTTATTTGTACTGGAACTCTTTTCATTTGTGTTTTAAATTGATTTGGCAGGCCGGAGCCCGTCTTAAAGAGTTCAATCCACAGATTCTGCCTCTTCCAAATCATGTGTCCCAAATATTGCCAGCGGCGAATTATGACTTCTATTCTTCAATCATGCGTTTCACAATAACATCACCCGTGGTATGCAGGTTATTTTAACTAAATGCATGATTTGTTTAATTATAATTTGTTTATAGCTCACTACTTTCCTGAGTCGAACTAATATATCTGAGATATCAATTTTTCTTGACATCTCATAATGCCTTCTAAATTTCCCGGTTTCTGTTCCACAGATGCCTGATGCAGTAGTTGATTACGATTTACAAAATGGAAAGTGGACTGTTGTTAAACAGCAGAACTTGCTTTATGAAAGGACACGGATTTTGTATGGATCATCATCTTCTGCACGTATTAGTCGGGAGTCCAACTCTGGGAGATTCTCTAACTCTGATTGCGGTGATGATTGCACATGGAACGAGCTTTCTGACTATTATGCTTGTGAGCAATATGAAGTCCCTTCATGTGATGGGGTTTATGTTCCTCTTACTGTAGTATATTCACGCCACAGGAAGACAGACGGGGAAAATCCTGGCTTACTTCATGGTCATGGATCTTATGGTGAGATACTTGACAAACGATGGCGGAGTGAACTAAAAAGCCTTCTTGATCTAGGTTGGGTCATTGCCTATGCTGATGTTAGGTTGGTTATGCATCAGTTTATACCACATTTGCATGTGCATACCACATTTTGCATTCTTTAGAACCTGCAAAATTGTCATAAATCTGTGTATCCCTTGGTGATATGTCAAGTCCTAAAACTTTTAGTTGAAATTTTCAATTGGAGATCTGATGAATAAGAATTGCACACTGCTTTTTACCTGACTCTTTCAATTATCTCTAATCCCAGGGGGGGAGGTGGTGGAGGTAGAAAATGGCGTAATGACGGAAGGCAAAGGAAGAAACTCAATTCTGTTAAAGATTATATAGCTTGTGCTAAGTTTCTTGTTGAAAGAAATATTGTAGAAGATACCAAACTGGCGGGCTGGGGATACAGTGCAGGAGGATTGCTGGTTGCTTCAGCTATTAACTTCTGTCCTGATTTATTCCGAGCTGCTATTTTGAAGGTAGTTTAGTTCTGTAAACAGCATTCACATTTTCTTCTCGAAAGTAAGGAATTCAAGCTAATTTAGTTTAGTAGAAAATAGCTATTTCCTTTTTCCATCCATCAATTATCTTAGAGATTTTTCTTTGTTTGTTTAGGCCCCATTTTTGGATCCAACACACACGCTTATGCAACCTAATATAGAGCTGCTTACTGCTGACTATGAGGAGTTTGGGGACCCTGAAGATATTGAAGATTTTCGGGCTATTCGTGAATATTCTCCCTATGATAACATAAAAAAGGATGTGTTGTACCCTGCCATTCTTATCACTTCATCTTTTAGTACAAGGTAACACTGACAGTTGTTTATTCGTATACTTCTTATAAAAATATTTTAGCTGTTGATTTTGGAATGTGGCATAAATCTCGGTTACTGTCCTTAATGTATGAAACATGGAATTTCCTGAAATTCAATTAAACGTATTTCAAGTTATATGGATCTAACAATATCTACTCTATTTTGATGCCTGTCAGGTTTGGTGTCTGGGAAGCAGTAAAATGGGCTGCAAGAATGAGGGAATATTCTGTCTACGACCCCAGTCGTCCGGTGCTCCTCAATTTAACAACTGATATGGTTGACGAGAATAGATATGCGCATTGCAAAGAGACAGCATTGGAGATTGCTTTTCTACTCAAGACAGTTGATGGATATCGGTGAGCACATTGAAGTCTTTGTATTTGCAAGTGCAATTAGAGTTCTCTGGGAGCAGAATACCCTTATTTATCCTACATCCTCTGCTGCAATGCATACACCAGATGATCCTTTTGCTGCAGAATGGCGATAGTCGTCTGTATGGGTTAAGCTAGACACTCCCAAGACTCAATCACCTTCAAGATTGCGATGACTGAACTTGTAATAGACTTAGGTTTACGTCTGTATAGTCGTTTCGTTTGTTGTACTTTGATAATGATTGACATTCAGATTTGGCTCAAAATAGATACTTTGTACACTGAAGGGATATTGTTACTTTGTATCAGAAAATACTCTAAATTGCCTATGATTTGGATATATATCCTTAAGCCTTTGCCACTGTATTTCACCACTTAAATATTTGTGTATACAAGTACAGTTGCCTTCATGGCTATACCAAAACAAAATCCCTCCACATTTCTATACAATTCATTTCGTTTTACGCAGAAGAAATCAGTTTCTTCCCTGTATTGATATCAGAAGTATACTTTTCTTTCTCTAGCGCGTTGAATTTTGCGAAAACCCCAACAAGCGGCGCTGTATTGTATGTGCAAGCTTCAGTTTGCGCGAAATTCCCCCTCTTATCCCGAAAAACATCATTCCCATCCGGTCCACCCACAAGAGCTCCAACCAGCTCATTCGGGTTAGCTGCTTTTCGTCCATACCAATCATCATACCCTTGCGTGCAGCCTACAAACGCCTTGTTCACCTTATACGCTCCTATCGACGCCCCTCTATGGTGCACCCATTTGGGATAGACCGGTCCATGTCCAACCAAGTAACTCACTCCCATCGGATTGGAGCCTAATATGTAGTCCACTTGAGACTTCACAAGTTCAAGTATCTTCTGAGGCTCCACCACTGGATCTTGAGGACAACTTACAATTTCCTTGGCGGAACGGAGATGTTCCGAGTACACAAGCAGCAGCAGCGAAGCAGACGAAACGTACTGCATGTTGTTCCATTGCCGGATGAACAGAAGTCCCCCTGGCGTACGATGGGTGTTAGACGAATCGTTTTTGTTCAAGCAAGCGCAAACGTAGTGTTGTGCCTTTGCGCGGTATTGCAGTAGAATCTCCCTCTCTCTTTTGCTTCTCCTTTCCATCGACAACTGAAACAAATACAAACACAAACACAAACACAAACGCACATTAGACCTCGAATATGCAGTCTTTTCGTACCCCCAATGAACGTAAACGCCTAGAAAAGTAAACTAAACAATCCCATCCGGACTAGGCCACTATCGAACGGGTTCAAACATACTCAGGGCCGGGAAACGATACGACGAATACTTACCATAGCAGCCATGACTTGGACTCCAACATACTTAACATCCCAACTGAACTCTTTGATGGACCAAGTGAGACCCCCAAAAGCTTGGGCATTGTCAATGGCATAGTTGAAGTAGTAATCGGACTTGGAAATGGAGATATTAACAGTGGCTTTGTAGAGCCACAGAGAAGCCCACAACAGCTCGTCTTTGTACCCACTCACCGACGAGTAGTATCCCCTGACCTCTTCGATGCTACTATCGTATCTTCCTCTAAACTTGTCACCAAACTCGAACAACTGCATTCGCAACCAAACCACCATCAACATATCACTCTGTTAATATGTTACTCCATCTCCAGACTAAATGTCACATACCGAAAAAGGTTTTACATTCATTTATGTTCACGTTTTACAAATACGTTTTTGCTATACCTTAATCTCTGTGTCTAATAGTAAATGTCACGTTTGTTCTGAAACATAGAGTTACACATTAATGAACTAAGAAAATAAGTTGGATTAGCATCATCGAGTACTTTGATTTATATTTGGTGATGTTAAATTATTATCGAATTCATTTTGTATGTAATTTTCATTTTTATTAGGTATGTTTGGACAGTTTGGTATATTAGATGAGACTTTCTCGAAGTTGAATATACTGTGGCATGCCCTAAGAAGTATTGTAATCCTGTATGTTATAATTGAACTTAGGTACTAACTTGGAGGGTGTTGTACTAGGTAGTTCTAAAAATAGAAAATCTGACTTATGACTTAATTGACCACTTGATATTAATCAATTAATACTCTATACTAATAGTATTGTAATTTATAATTCTCATATCAGATTCTACTGAGAGGGTGTCGTACTCGTAGTTCGAAAATATGAAAATCTAACTTCTTCTGACTTAGTTGATATAAATGAATTGATACTCTATAGTAATAGCATCGTAACTTGTAACTCTGTACTAACTGTGAAGGTGTCGTACTCGTAGTTCTAAAATATGAAAATCCGACTCCTGACTTCGTTGATATAAATGAATTGATACTCTATACTAATAGTATTGCAACTTGTAATTCTCATACTACGTTATAATTGAACCCACGTACTAATAATTTTAAAAAATGCCACGCACTAATAATTTTAAAATATGAAAATCTGATTTTTGACATGGTTGATATTAGTCAACTGATACTCTATACTAAACGTATTGTAACTTGCAATTCTCATACAACGTTATAGTTGAATTCAGGTACTAATAATTCTAAAATATAAAAATCTGATTACCGACTTGGTTGATATTAATCGATTGAATAAATGAATTGATACTCTATACTAATAGTGTTGTAACTTGTAACTCTCATATCAGATACTAACTGAGAGGGCGTCGTACTCGTAGTTATAAAATATGAAAATCTAACTTCTGACTTTGTTGATATAAATAATTGATACTCCATACTAATAGTATTGTAACTTGTAATTCTCATACTACGTTATAATTGAACCCACGTACTAATAATTTTAAAATATGAAAATTTGATTTTTTAACACGGTTCATATTAGTCAACTGATACTCTATACTAATAGTATTGTAACTTGCAATTCTCATACGACGTTATAGTTGAATTTGAATGCTAATAATTCTAAAATATAAAAATCTCATTGATGACTTGGTTGATATTAATCGATTGATACTGTATACTATATACTAATATAGTAGTACTAGTATATTTCATGGCCCATCCTGAATCAAGTTATGAATTCTCAATGTCATAAATAATACAATAAAATGTACTCCCACATTTATAATAGATTTGACATGCACCATGTGTATATGCTAGTGCATTTGCAGCCTTGCAATTATGGATACCCTACACTTTGAAAGTTCATAAATAGTCCTAGAAACATAACACACGTTCCCATGTCTAGCTTAATATATAATTACCAATCATAATTTGCCACATAACTCTAGCTTAAATATTCTTTCGTTCCATTACAAACTTCATAGCTTTTTCTTTTTTCGCGTCCCATTATGAATTTCCTAACTTCAAGAATGAAATTTTTTATTTCACTAGGGCTCTGTTATTTTTAACTTAAATTCAAATCCATTCAGTTAAGTTCAGATCATTTCAGTTCAGTTTTAGTTAGTTCAAATTTATACTTCACGCAGTTGCACTCAGTTCAGTTCACTAATTATTAGCTGAAGAGAATATAATCTAACTAATTTTTTATTATTATTTTTTTACTTTATCATCCCATCCCTCTTACTTTATTACTGAACTTCCTTTTATTACTCAACTTCCTGTATTACTAATGTAATATATCAATATTCTTTAAAGCTAAATAAATATAGATATTTAATTACCAATCATAATTTGCCACATAACTCTAGCTTAATATATACCAATCATAATTTGTCAATGCTTTTAATATGACAACAGTCAACAAGCTTAAACATGTTAATTAACACTTTCATTAATTCTAAAAATCCCTTTTGATTTGACATTTTTGCAATCTTAGTAACTAAATCCTGTACCACTATTACCTTAATTATCACATGATAATGACATGAAAAGACCTTGTCGGCTCTTCTAACATCTTGATTAGCAACACTAACCTGGTGAGCATGTTCCAGGAGAAGGTTAGAGTAATGTGGATTAGTCCTCCTAAACACGATCGACGCGGCGGCCAGCGCCGCTGCCGTCTCTGCCGCCACTTCCGACCCTGGATTCGCCTCGTCCACCTTGTACGCGCGCCTCGACGTCGTCATGTCCTCCGGCCGCTGCCAGCAGGAATGGTCCGTTTCACCATCTCCTACCTGACCACCGACACCATTAACCCCATAATCACATCATTGTATTTCCTAATCCTAAACATCTTTTCAATCACGAGATTTGTTTTTAAAAGTGAAATTTCATTATCATTTCGTTATTATGCACCTTTTTTTTACAACGTGACAAACTTCTGATTCCGACTTTTAAAACATTCGTGACAACTAAAATTAACGAAAAAAATAAATAAAGAATTCGAGTTACCTGAGCCCAAAGAACATGGGGATGAGTATGAGCTTTAATGAAATAATCAGTTCCCCATTTGATAGCTTCATAAGCATGTTGCAATTCACCAGCTTCATCAATCTGATCACCAAATTCAATCACACCCCATGAGAGCAATGTGATTGTAAAAGCCATCGGCAACCCGAATTTCACATTGTCACCCGCGTCGTAGTATCCTCCTACCAAGTCCACCTACAAGACGATAGTAAAATTAAATACAATGTATTTGGTACGACGATCTTACATCATATCTCGAGTTCCCATAAAAGTAAATACGACATAGTTGGTACAACGTTCCTATCTCACATTTTAGTTTCCGCAATTTAATACAACTTAGTTGAGTCCGACAAATGTAGTTACACCTGAGATAATAAGTACGGAAATAAATGAGCATACCCCTTGTTCGAGGCCGTCGGTTAGGCCGGAATGGTGGCGCCAGGCGACTCTCTGGTTGTACGGGAGGCGGCCGGAGCGTTGCGCCTCGAAGTAGAGGAGGCTCTTGGTGAGTGCATCTCCATAATTGAGAGATTTTGAGCAGGGAAGTAGTGAGAAGAGGGGAAGTAGGAAGAGCAACAAACGTCCTTTCATTGTCTTTCTCCTCTTTCTTTTTTGCAATGGTTTGTTATCACACCTTTATATAATGCAGTTAGAGGCACGTGATAGGGATTTTTTTTCATATTTTCAAGGTTGTGTTTCTGTTACTATTTATGACTGTTTAATGAATATTTTACTTCGAGTCCCCCGACTTTTGTAACTTGTTCTAAACGACACACGTTGAGAGTGTGTCAACGTGTGTCGTTTCAAGGAGGTTACGAAACTATATAATTCTTATTTTACTGCGTGTATAACTTTAATTGTAGGTTACGACTTAATTGGACCAACGATGGGAATTTGTTACTGAAAATGTATTACTTCTTCAATGTAACCGATTCATAATATAAGTAAGTTCAGAAAGCAACTTTAAGTTTAACATCATTTTGGTCAAGAATATAATGGTCATGGAGTGCATTGGTTTGTTAGATTAGGAGTAGAGGGTTAGTTTCCATTATTTAGGTTCTCCTGGTTTGGTCAAGAATTTCTTTCTTAGTCATCTCGTCACCTTGCAACCTGTATCGATTCATGTCTCGGCTATGTGAGGTATTTGTGTATCGGTCTAGGTTAGGCTTTTCAAACCTCATGAGCTACTGGTGCTTGGTTGTTCTTGGGGCTTAATCCTAGTCGATTATCATTTCCCTCCTCTAAATAGACATGATATCATTTAGCGGGTGAATTACATTTTATTGATTGAGACTATTGGTGCAAATCTTTTGCACTTATTTGTACATTTTTCAGTATCGTTATAATATTATTTTGCCGATTCCAAAAAAAAAAAAAGTTTAACATCATTTTGCGAAGAAAGATGAAAAAGAACCAAAATCATTCAAAAAAGAACTAATGTTAATAATGGTAGAGAATTTTCATGTAACATGATTATACTTTAACATGAGGGAAAATATTCTGGCAAGGACGGAATTGTTCTGGCATTATCACAAGTCAACGTATATAAAAGTCTAAAACTCTCAATCCTAGTTTCAGGTTTACCAACGAGGCCATGACTTTGAATAGAATTGTTACCGACTAATTTCAAGGTTGTTCACTCAATGTGATAGATTTCGAGGGGCAGTGTACCATCAAAAACCTTTCGGAAACACTTTAATTTGATGATAGCGAAAAATTAGGGGCTTTAATGCAATTTTCCTTGCTTTCACTTATGAACATTGATAGTCATTGATTGACCTGATGAACCCTATTTAAGTGTACACCTGCCAATATGTTGGAATGGGCTCGCTGCCAATATATAAACCATACTCTTCGTATCTCAGTGACTGCTGCACTCTGACTCCACTGGACCCGTTATCAATAGTGATTCTTCACCGACACCGGACCTAAACATTCTCAAAACGATTTTCACATCTTTGATCGAGGGTCAACAATATCATCTTGGTCACATATTCAACTCTAAATCATACCCACTCATAGAGTAACGGATGCAGATTCTTAACACTTCGAAGGTAAAGAAAACCGAACATGACATGGAATTGGAAACCGTACGTTAAACGCGTAGAATAAGACATTATACTGACCAGAATCTTATGAGATTTCAATTCTGACATCCATTATAGAGTGGAGTCCTACACATATAGGCTGGAGAAAATTTTGCCAGAATTTCTTTTCCTTTTACTTTTCTTTTTCCAAGTTGGTATGAAGAAAGGTCTCAAAAGTGTACTTGTGTGGAATTTTCCCAGTTCCATTTGGTAGTGCTCTGGCTAATTGGGGCAAATTCGGGCCCAAGGGCTAATTATAGCCCACTGGACTTTAATCAAGTGGGCTGCGGTACTTGAAGACTGTTCAAATCCATGGACTACCCAGTGAAGCTCAAATAAGAAAAAAGAAAGGTATGATTCCACAATCTCGACCCGTACATTAGAAAAACTGTATTTGACGCATCATATAGTTCTTTGACTTTTACTAATTTTGATTGTATAAACTATAGCTTGTTAGAGCGATAACGAATTCGATTAATTTAGTATAAGTTTTCTGGATGAGGAAAAGTCCTTTAGGAAAGCAACCCTCATCTAACTCTCGTACCATTTGTAACGAATCATACTCGATTCAAAACCCAAAGAATCGAAACACCATTTCGTCCGACTAAAAAAAGCTAAGAATAATGGATCATGAGAGAAAGTACAAGTTTTCTATTAGGCCAGGTTTAGCAAAATTTGACAGCAAAATAAATTCCTCAACCAAACACACCTAAGTTGCTACTCTACCAGAACATTCTTAGGTTCACTAATTTGCTTAAACCAAAAGCAATTTCTCTTGGTTTGAGACTTTGAGTCAACAAAGGCTCCAGATTGGTGACCTAACCAAGAAACTCCAGCATCATCTCATCCCTAATCTGGCAAATTCATCTTAAAATGGTCATACCAAATTTGTAATTAATATTTAATTAATTTTTAACCACCTTCCAAGTTTCCCAACAATTTTTTTACCCATTTTAGTCCTGCATCTTTGGACTTTTCATCAATCTATATATGTGCAACTGGACTTAGTCTATTCTATTCAGCAAACATGGCAATCAAAGTTGCAGTTTTGGTGCTTTTCTTGATCATGAACTTGAGCTACCTTGTTGTGTCTCAGAATGATGATGATTTGTCTAAGGGAGCTTCTTTCATTTTCGGCGATTCTCTGGTGGATGCCGGGAACAATAACTACTTGCCGACGTTGTCTAGGGCTAATATTCGTCCGAATGGTATAGACTTTAAGGCTTCGGGAGGGGTTCCAACTGGGCGATACACGAATGGAAGGACCATTGGTGACATTGTTGGTAAGACAAACAAATATCATTTCGCGTATGTAACTCTAGTCGTTTGAGTACTAGGTTTCCTATGTGTAACGATGTTTTAACGTGTTGTAACAGGGGAGGAACTGGGACAGACACACTACGCGTTGCCATTCCTTTCCCCAAACACGACTGGCAGGGCCATCTTGTACGGGGTTAACTATGCATCAGGAGGCGGTGGGATCATGAACGCGACTGGAAGAATATTCGTATGTTATACTCAAACATTAAACTATCTTGTCGATGTCGAGTTTCCTAGAGATTTAAGAGCCTTGATTGTTTTTCCTACAGGTTAACAGGCTATCAATGGACATCCAAGTTGATTACTTCAACATCACCAGGAAACAGATTGACCAAATACTAGGACCAGCAAAGGCAAAACAATATGTCTCCAGGAAATCCATTTTCTCTATCACAATTGGTTCCAATGATTTCCTCAACAACTATCTGCTTCCTGTTATCTCCATGGGTGCAAGGATTACACAAAGTCCAGACGGTTTTGTAGATGACCTGCTAAGCCATCTTAGAGGACAACTTACGGTATGTGTTCACAGACTGCATCTTTCTACAAGTTCGAGCTTTCAAATTAAACAATAACTTCCTGCAGTATTCAATTAGGCAAATGACTAACTATATAGTGTTGTTATTACAGAGACTTTACCAGCTGGATGCAAGAAAGTTCATCATTGGGAACGTTGGACCGATTGGATGCATACCATACCAGAAAACGATAAATCAACTAACCGAAAATGAATGTGTCTCGTTGCCTAACCAGCTTGCGGTGCAGTACAATGCCAGGTTGAAGGATCTTCTTCAAGAACTCAACGAAAATCTTGAAGGAGCCACTTTTGTGCACGCTAATGTTTACGATCTTGTCATGGAAGTCATCACAAACTACGACAAATATGGTATGTGACAATCTGTCGTAGCATACTGTATACTGTTAGAGAATTAATATAAATGTCTTAATTCAACCAATGGGCAACCAATGGGCGCAATGGCCTAATACTCTGTTTTGCAGGATTTACAACGGCTAGCAAAGCCTGTTGTGGCAACGGAGGACAGTTTGCGGGTATAATTCCATGCGGTCCTACGTCTACTATGTGCGAAGACAGGGACAAACACGTATTCTGGGATCCTTACCACCCGAGCGAGGCTGCTAATCTCATAATCGCGAAGCAGTTGTTAGATGGGGACGCGAAGTATATAGCACCTATGAATCTTAGACAACTTCGAGACCTTTGATTCATTTTTTTCGGGTTTTTTTTTCCATCCTAGTGGCAAATTGTGTGTGATTGAACGAAGGATCGATGTTTGTGTGATGAACTTGTGTTTTCTAGTATGCTTCTGTGAACGTGCATTGTAAAACTAGAATTCAATTCACAGACGTAAATGATGTTTCTTTGTTCTTTAATTTAAGGTCCGGAATAATTTTATTTCATATAGTATTATGAAGTCGCATTTGCTTTAAGGACATTTAGGACGAATACGCAGGTATTCGTGTGTCAGAGTTGCTTGTCTCAAAAAGAAAAAGAAAAAACAAGAAAGAAAAGAAGAAGAAGGGAGTGTCATTTGGGCTGAATCATCCTAGACATTTGAGCGAATTAGCCCAATTTGGACGGTTGATCAAGCCCATAAGATCTCTGCTAGAAGTCCATGATGCTGCACTATTTCACAACTCTTTCTTTCTATTTTAAACAATTGTTTTAGCGTTTTGATTTTTTTTTTTTTTGTAAATAAGATAAATTAATAATTTTCAAAGAAAATTACAAAGCTAATTTATCTACTTCTAAAATAGAAACTAAACTAGAAGGGGTATCTCTGCCTTCTCTTCCAAATCCTCCGCTCCTTCTGCATTTCTAGACAGCCAATCTGCGGCGGCATTCGCCTCCCGGTTGATATTGTGTATAAGAAAAGTTGTATTTCTCAAATCTATTTCAAATGGAAGTGGAAGTCTAACTAGTATACACCTTGTGTTCTACATTAGGAGCAGTTCATCACAAAATTATTATTTTCCCAAAAAAGTTTCTAGTTTCCAAAATAACATTTAAAGAACTTTTTATCAATCTTTTGTACAAAATTAAATAATAATAACATTAGATCCATACGCGAATTTTATATCCATCTAACCACTCATTCCTTAAGTTCTGTTCTTTTCAACTTAAGTTCAGTTTCGTTCAGTTCAGTTCAGTTCGGTTCAGATCAGATCAGTTCAGGTTTGGTTAGTTCAAATTTGTACTTTACTTAATTTCAGTTCAGTTCAGTTCACTTCACTTAGAACTAATTTAACCATAATGTACTATATCGGTAAACTTTCAAATCAAATTAAGATGTAACTTATGGGAAAAATTCCACTTTTGGTACCGTAACTATCCCTCTCTCCAGTATTGGTACCATAAGTTTACCATTCCCAATTTTGGTACCGTAACTTGCTAAAACTTCCTAATTTTGGTACCAACGATCAAAACCTTACTAAAAACTGATGAATTAATGAATTAGGTCACTTAATCACTTCTATTTATCAAACGTATACATAATTCACCCCCGAAATTCGCAACTTGAAATTATTTTATTTAAATAAAG
>JAYMSL010002485.1:0-14223 GCA_036897195.1 Plantago coronopus | reverse complement strand
AGTTCTACTCATGTTTGAACTACCCTCGTAATCTAATGCCGCATCGGTTGGAACTTTAATATAGTGTGTCTCACTATTGTGTTAGAACTGTGGGATAAATGATATTTTAGTGGCGTAGAGAAAGATTAAGATAGTGAGGGAAGATAGTACCAAGTAAGAGTATGAACAAGCAGGCGGAGTTGATAACATGGTTATATTATATGTACCTGAGACAATATTATATGGCTGGTGTTAAATCGAGGGCAACACTTGTTAGATTGAGAGCAATCATGTTTATTGATTTTCTTAAACTTTCTTAATATAACACAGTTGCTCTCAATATAACAATTATTGCTCTCAATATGTTCGAACATGTTCGTCAAACTTGTTTGACATATATGTGTTCGCCCAACAAGTTTGGAACAATTCGAACATGTTCGTCAAACAAGTTGTCCAGACCGGACTTGTTGAATAGATTGTTGTCTACCGGGAGAATTTACGTCATACTTAAAGCAAACCATGAGCTGCTTCTCAAAAGCAGCGGTTACCCTTGATTTAAAAGAAAAAAAACAAAAGCGGTTGTGAAATAGAAACACTACAAGTTTGCTTTTGTTTTCCTCTCCAAGTGCAGGTAAGTGCTTATTTCCAACAATCACAAACACTACCTTAGTTTGGCCCGACACCCTGAGCCTTATATGCAACAATTTAAGTTCAACAATGGCTTTTCATGAAGAGGAACAACCTACTTTGCAAATGGTAATTCCTCATCCGGGCCCAGATGTTCATGAAGTCTCAAACTTATCCATTGTCCGTCATAACAAATATATTCACAAGGCACTTCTATATTTTTCTCAAGCTGGTCATACACCCGAAGCATCACCAGCATTATCGCATGCTACATAGCTACTGCCCGCTCGGACATACTGACAATCAAAAGATGTCGAGGGGAGCATATACCCTTCATGCCTTTGCTATGTATTTAGCTGAAGAAAAAAAGAGATCTGAGTTGAATTGAAAGCTCAAACTCAAGTCGAAACCTCGAGATCTCAGCCTAATAGAAGAATGAGAATGGTTAGTGTGGAAGTACAGGAGGAGATTGGTGGTGAAGGAAATATGATCAGATGGAACGATGAAGTCTTCGTAGGCCTCGTGATGATAATGAAGAAGATGACGAAGATGTTGAGATTAACAGGAATATCTCATTGAACTTTACTTTAAACATCTCGCTCGTACCACTTGTGAGCGTCACGTAACAGTATAAATCTAGTACTTTTAAAACTTCATTTGTCGTGTACCTTATTTGTTCTTCCACGCATAATCATATTTACGCGTGGAATTCATATGATGCGCAATATAAATACTATACTCATCTCTCCTTCACGTATAGTTGTTGTGCTTACATGTGGAAAAGTGGTTCTCAACCAAGTGTTGCCGAGTTTTTAAAATCGTACTCTTGAATTAATAAAACTTTAAAAACCTTAAAAAATAACAAGTAAGAAAAAGAATACTTAAAACGCTATCGGACTGTTTGGCCAACAACTAACTAGCGGAGATTTTTGAGTTAACTAGTTGGTGAATAGTAAATGGCCTTAACTGAGAACTGAGAATTATGTTTGACATGAGTTAAGAGTTTTGTAGGTTTTAGGTGAGAATAATAGTAGGAGTGTAAGAGAAGTGTAAGAGGTGGGGTATGTGTTTAAGAGGGGTCCATGTTTAAGAGATAAAAGTGTGAGGTATGTTTAAGAGGGTGTAAGAAATGTGTAATAGTGTGAAAGGTATAAATATGAATAAAGTGTAATAGAGAGAGAGATACATGTAGAATAAATTTTTACAAATGAGTTAAGGGGCCAAGTTAGCTGCTAACCAAACACAAAAGTCAGCCCAAAACTCAGTTAAGTCCCTTAACTGATTGAGTTGCTGGCCAAACAGTCTGTATATACGTATCTCGTATAATCACGAATGTGAACATTCAAGTCAATTACAAATTATTTATTTATTTCAAAATTATTAGTACATTTCAAAATTTCAATTTTGTTCAAAAACAAAATTTGAAATCACAAAGTGGATCCAAACAAAGTCAATGAATCTCTAACAAAAAAAGGTTTTGGGGAAAAGAAATTCAAAATCATTTTGACTAGTCACCAAATTTTCACATGCGCTTCTCGATTCGCTTTGCCGGCACTCACCCCACTTGGAAACTTCAACCCATTTTCAACAAAAACCAAAAATCACCCCCCGCGCACGTTAGCATCCACCACCGTAAATCCCCCCTTACTCCACCGCCACCGCCGCCGTGCGCCGTTCTTCATCCACGCTCATCATCACAATCACACCCCAGCTGCCAGGCCAATTACACATAGCCTGGGGAATTAGACTCTCTAATTTCCTAATTTAGGGGTTTTGGACATTTTCAACATTTTGATTGATTGGGGGATGAGGTGAAGGATCTGACGATGGTGAGACTACTCGGATTGTCGCGGAGCTTCGGCGAGTGGTCCGACTCACCTCGTGAGGTCACTCGGACGATTCCGACCAGTGAGAACATTGGGGAAAGTGGTTGGCTGATCAGGTTCTTTGACTCGGCTTTCTTCTGTGAATGGATCGCCGTCAGCTACCTCTACAAGCACAATCACGCTGGGGTACGTGACTACTTGTGCAATCGTATGTATACTCTTCCTCTCCCTGGCATTGAGAGCTACTTATTTCAAATTTGCTACATGTTGATTCACAAGCCTAGCCCCTCATTAGATAAGTTTGTTATTGATATTTGCTCCAAATCGCTGAAAATCGCGTTGAAAGTTCACTGGTTTTTGATGGCTGAGCTGGAGGATGTGGATGATAACGAGGGGATTAGCAGGATTCAGGAGAAATGTCAGTTTGCTGCTACCTTAATGGGCGAATGGACACCTCTGATTAAACCTCAGCCGCCGTCTAGTAGTTTTATGTCATTTACTTCTAGTAGTAACAACAATAACAGTAATGGGAGTCCGATTGGTAAGAACCAGATGTTAAATAGGTTGTTATCTTCGAAGCAGAAGTTATTGTCATTGACAACCTCACCTCCAAGTAGTGCATCGGTTCCGAGGGCTATCTCACCATCCCCTTCTCATGTGAACACACCGGATAATGGGGCTGCAAAGGTGGTCGGATCACCAGATGAGAACAATAAGATCTTTAAGAAATTTATTCCTGGGCCAAAGGTGCGAGATGCATTCATGTTCAGGAGATCAGCAGAGAAGGAAGAAGAGGAGGCAGAGAAGGATGGTGGATTCTTTAAGAAGTTGTTAAGGGATAGTCGTGATGAAGACGCGAGGAAGTCTGTGGGCAAGGATAAAGAAAATGAAGAGGATCATGACAGGGAAGTAGGTTTTTTTAAGCGATTATTGAGGGATAGCCGGGAAGAAGAATTACGGAAGTCCAAGGATAGACATAAAGATGAGGATGAACCCGAGAAAGATGGTGGGTTCTTTAAACGATTATTGAGTAGTAGCCGAGATGAGGATGGTAAGAAGTCTATGGATGTTGATGAGGAGCCAGAGAAAGATGGTTTCCTACGTAGGTTTTTGAGCCATAAAGATGATGAAGAGGAGGTTAATCCTAATATTGATGGATTTTTTAAACGGTTGTTTCATGATAGTAAAAATGAGACTGACGAAAAAGTGTTGTCCAAGTCCGTGGAAGATGATGGATTTTTCAAGAAGTTATTTAAGGATAAATTTGATGACAAGAAAGACGGGAGTGAAAAAAAAGATGAGGTAGAAAGAGTTAGAAGGAACTCGGAAGATGATGATAAGGAAGGATTTTTCAAGAAATTATTTAAAGAGAAATTTGAAGAGAAAAAGGAGTCGATAGAGCGTAGTGATGATGATAGAACGGGGCATGCTTATGGTGAAGATGAAGAGACATCAGAATTTTCTTTGTTCCGTAAATTATTCCGTGTTCATCCTGAAGATTCCAGGACTTCAACTCTAACTGATAGCACCAATGGTAACAATGTGCTTGAAAGCAGCCCTGGAACAGAGAATTTTTTCCGGAAGCTGTTCAAGGACCGTGACCGTTCTGTAGAAGATTCTGAACTCTATGGATCCAAAAAGAACAAAATGGTCAGTTCCTTGAATTCTTTGATCCTTGTTAGTGTTGAGTTTGAAATCTTATAATAATCAGCTGTTTATATGATTGGCAAATATCAGAACTATGTCTTTTAGCTAGCTTATCATAATTATTTCATTCGGATGCTTACTATCCAATTTTGTGTGCAGAATAGGTGTACAAATAATCTTGTCTATGCATGCAATGTACTGTGGGATTAACAAGTCGAAGTATCATTAACTGTCTGTCTTGCTGTCCAGTTGTTTTAAGTATTGACTTAGGAGAACAATAACATGTTAGTCTTGATAGAATTGTCGAATAATTGCTTATGAATGTCGATAAGAGGGAGGGGGCATACACTGAACTAAAAGCCCAGTAAGTCTGTTTATCGTAACTCAGGACTACTAAAGTTATTTGAAGGAAAAGATTTCTTTTTTAAAAAATCAATCAGTTCTTGGAGGATTATAAGGGCTGGAGTGGGACTGGATTATTGAGCTTGTTAAAATGGTGTGGCTGGGGTAATGTTTCATTGCTGCAATATTTTTGATAATCTCAAATTTCATCCATAACAAAAAAGGACACACATGAGGTCTACTATAATTTGTACAAGTCACAAAGATAGCAATTAGATTCTGAAAAATGAAAATCTGCCCCAAGTAGGTTTCCAGGCTAACAGTACTGAACCAGAAGAACGAAGTCTGAAATGGTAAAACCTGTCTGATTGCAGCTCACCCTGTTTTGCTCACTGCAGTTCACATTTTCAGAGAATTATGTACAAATCAACACGCACGCAGAATACTTGCACTAGAAATTCTAGAAAAAATCACATCACCGTAACACAGTCCTTACTTTTATGCCCTACAGATACTCTTGTGAACACAATCACCCTTCAATCAATCTCATAGAAACAATTAAACACATTATAGATGCCCTAAGTTCCGACTGTTGGACTAAAGCTCTAAATGTCTCATGATATCTATTGTTGCAATTTGCTGGATATGTTAGGAGTGACAGGGGTAATGTTTCTTATGCAGAATGGTCCTGGCTCACCAAAAGAGAAGTCTAATGCCAAACCTCCACTTCCAAATAGTGCATCACATTTTAGGAAAGGGACATACCATGAGTCACTGGACTTTGTTCAAACATTATGTGAAACGTCCTATGGTCTTGTTGATGTATTCCCTATTGAAGACCGGAAAGCTGCACTTTGTGAGGTTGTTATATTAATCCCCCTTTCATTTCCCTATTTGTTTTTGTGCTTTACTCAAGAGCTTTTATTCGTTCAGTAACAATCTAAACTATTTTATGTATTTTTGTTGTTCTTTGCCCTTTCAGTCACTTGCAGAGATCAATTCTCACATAGATGATGCTCAGAGTAGTGGAGGTAATATATGTTTTGCTTAGTTGATGAGTTTGTTATTATTTGGGACCGTAATATTTTTTGATTTTGGAGGCTGGTATTTACGTTTGTTAATTTAAATGGGAGCACTGTTATACCAGCTAACATTATCTAGTGTGTAAAATTGTGATATTGAATACGATTCAGCTTTTCTTCTTGGTATTTGTTAATTGTTATAAACGTAGTTAGTAATTTTCCACATGAATTATGGTGTATAATATCCCGTACGATTCACCGAATATATAGAGTTTTGAATTTTTATTTAATATGATTCAGTTTATATATTTCACGGTCTTCCTTCTTGGTCTTTGAATTCAGTTCAGTTAGTAAATTTCCATGGCATTTATCCGCTAAACCTGTTCATGGGAAGATATTGTTCATTTTTCTTATACTTAATTTTATGTTATTTTAGGAATATGCTACCCAATGGGAAAGGGCATGCATCGTGTGGTTCATATACCTGAAGATGAAGCTGTCCTCTTGAATTCGAGAGAAAAGGCTCCTTACTTAATATGCGTTGAAGTTTTGAAGAGTGACGTACAAATACAAAGGTGAGGTGTATTTGCTGGTTGACTTAAGCTATTTGCAGCAATTATTATTCGATGAGAACATATTGTGTTGACTAATAGTCGTAATCATTTTCTAATTCCTTGAGTAGTAATTCGAAGGATGCATCCAACCAGCAAAAGCTTTCTAAAGGAGGTATTCCATTAGCAAATGGAGATGCAATGTTGCCTCAGCCTCCACCGTGGGCGTATCCTCTGTGGACGTCACAGGATATGTACCATAATAATTATGATAGGATGTCAAGGTCTACCTCTGAAGCTATAGATCAGGCAATGACTCAATTATGGGAGACAAAAGTGAAATTTGTCCGTGTTAATTTTTCTGTGGAGCAGCAATCAGATCATATTTGCAACCCCTACCCTGCTGAGGCAAATATTGCCCAGATCAGAGAGGGTGGGTGCCCGTGTCGACCTGAGGATGCTTGTGATTTGGAATGGGTCAGGGTTGTCTTGTCAGCTGAGCCGGGGGTTAGCATGGATGACATTGTAGCTCAAGATCCACCACGGCGGAAAGAGCACAGACGTGTTCCAAGTACTGTGGCTATGGAGGAAGTCAAGGTGATGCAACAGTATATAATGACATGTGAAATCCTACATCCATGACGAGACAGTTTTCGTGGATCATCTGCTCTAGTTTGAAATATTAACATTCCGTCGCTTTTTAAATTTTTCCACAGGCTGCTGCTTTGAAAGGAGAAGCACCTGCAGGACTTCCTTTGAAAGGGGCTGGTCAGGATTCATCAGATGCACAGCCAAAGGTGTGTAATTCATAAAAGTTTGTCTATCTAGCTGCCTTGTTTGTTAACAACTGATACTTTTGAACAGAATGCAAATGGTGGAATTCCTAATGTTGGTGATGCATTGGCGGGTGAGCTTTGGGAAGTAAAGAAGGAGAGAATACAGAAAGCTTCAGTGTATGGAAAATTACCCGGTTGGGACTTGCGCTCTGTAAGTTGTTCCCTTGTATCCTTGAAAACTTTTATTTGTTAGATACAATTGATTTCTATATCTTCTTATTGTCAAATGATGTTTCTGAAAAATGTAACTGTGCTTTTGGAAATGCTCAAGAGCTATTCTTCTGTTGCAAGATAGTGTAATTGTGTATTGAGTTCAAATTCTCCTGCGAACATTCGGTTCGTACCATGGCATGATTATAGTTGAGCTAAAATAGGGTAGACCTAGATCTTTACGGTTACAGGTCAGGTATAGGATTCTGATATCACAGATACAGTTACACGTAAATTTACGGCTATCTGTGTGGCTGTTGCTTTATGCAAAGTTAATTAATTTGGCCATGACATGATAGATACATTGGCCTCCGAAAAGAAACCGACAACATAAGATGCAGTTTGATCAGTGTATCTAAAAGATAAATATTCATTTGTGAGAGTAAGGGAATGCGCTTGTGCAACGGCGCTGGCATTGAGAAGGGGGAAACGGTAAACTGTAGGTGTTTAGTCATGAATGATCTGAGATATATTAATTGCATTTGATTTGACCCATGTTTTGGTCAGACCCAGAACTTTGGTGCTCAATCAAAATCAAACATGGGCTAAAAAATACCAGATTAGAAGAAAAATTTGTTTTCATGTTCTTTGTTTGCTTTTCCAATTTCACGATATCATCATAGTTCCAGTTTCTCAGTGTCTACAACACTCCTGACTTCAGCCTCACTTCATCGGATTTTATCATTACACCGGTTAACTTATCTGTTCTTGTTTTTTGTAGGCAATTGTGAAGAGTGGGGATGACTGTAGGCAGGAACATTTAGCCGTGCAACTTATTTCTCATTTTTATGGTATATCCCTCTCATCAGCTGGAATAATTAGAAGTAGAAGTAGAGTTTATGTAACATAGACTAATTGTCTGTTCTCAAGTCCTATTATTGTAATGCCAGAAGAATTTCTACATGATCCATCTAGAGACGTGCCCTTTAGCACTACTACGCATGCCTGCTTCTGATGACCAAGATCATTTATACACATGAGTGATTTACTGGCTAATAATATTATTGGAATTTCTCAGTTGCTTAACTGTCCATTACAATGTTGCCTCGCATTTTGATTGTTCTGTGCAGTGTTTCTATTGTCTCCCTTGTTTGGTTAGTGGTTCTAAGATGTAGTATTTCCGTTTCCTAGTCTCATCAACTTCAACTTATATGCGCTAGTTACTGTTTCATGCTCTTAATATTCTTATTTCACAACTTGTACTTTACTTTCCCTAGAACTTCTTATGATTTTGCTTTTGCTTTTACCTGCCAGATATATTCCAGGAAGCTGGTCTCCCTTTGTGGTTACGCCCTTATGAAGTCTTAGTTACCTCCTCGTATACCGCTCTCATTGAAACTATCCCTGACACGGTAACTGTATTTAACCAGCCATGTACCTTTGCACATTGCTTGCAATAACAATCCTTATATATGTGTATATTATTTTCTGCACCAGGCATCAATTCATTCCATCAAAAGTAGATTTCCAAATGTTTCAAGTCTGCGTGACTTCTTTATTGCCAAGTATCAAGAAAATTCTCAAGGTTTTAAGCTCGCTCAGGTAAATTAAATTACTTTGGAAGTAGCTATTTCTGTTCAGGCTTCAGAGTTACATACATTTTGGGCGCATTTAAAGCAAGTTAAAATTGTGGAATGTTCTCTTGTCACTGAATGGTAACTTTTTATTCTGTTAAAACAAGGCTAATAATTGTTTATGTTTTGACTCATCATGACATACGTAGATGGTAATGGATTTATCTTGATGTAATCTCTTGTATGTAAATCAATATGGGCAGCAGAAGTTAAGAATTGGTTTTGGATGCTTGGTCTTATGTTCATATTTATGCCTTCCATGGGAATTATGTTCACATGTGCTTTCGATGGAAATTCCCTACTTGATAACTTGTGGTGCATGTGCTCTTCTTGATGCGCTTGTACTTTATATGATGGTGGACTTATATTAAATGCAAACAGATGATTCGTACTGTTCATGGTTTACTACCTTCACTGCAGTTTAGTGGAGAAAATAATGAGTAACTGGCTATACAAATAAACTTGAGTTTCTACTTTTCTTTATTCATTGCAGAGGAACTTTGTTGAAAGCATGGCTGGATACTCTATTGTCTGCTATCTATTACAGGTGAGCCCGCAGCATCCTCTTGTCTGTCTTGAAATTGATGTATCAGTAGGCTGTGTACCAAAAAATAATTTTTCTCGCTACATATGCAATTATTTCTGCCTGTCTCAAATTCTCAATCAAATGTCATATTTAGATCAGCAGCTGGCTGTGGGTTGGATGATGATCACTTGCTTCTGATTCAGATTATCGAGAACTTGAGATTATGATTTTGAATTTTATGTCATGGCTCAGCTTTTACTTTGTCTTCAATGGTCTTCTGATATTGTTTCTCTCTTTACTTCTTTCACATTATAGTATTCCCTAGTTTTTTCACTCCATACGTTGTTAAAGAAGTGGGGGTAATTCAATAAGTTAAAGGAAGGGAGATTAGCAGGACCAAGTGCTTTTTTTTGTTTTTTGGTTAAGCAACATAGATTATATAATATCCCGTAATGTTAGAAGTTTATAATGAATTATACCCCCTAGACACAAAATGACATTACCTCAGATGGTTGCATTTTTTATTTCACAGATTGAGCATTGTTCTCAACTCTGGTGTTATCATTAGATATCAGTTTTTTATTTTTGCTTAATGCACTTCAGTTCTGATTATCCACTTGCTACCATGTTGAAATCTATGATTGTCTTCAGGTAAAGGATAGGCATAACGGGAATTTGTTGCTGGATGAAGAGGGGCATATTATACACATTGACTTTGGTTTCATGCTCTCTAATTCACCCGGAGGTGTGAATTTTGAAAGTGCTCCTTTTAAATTGACCCGTGAACTCCTTGAGGTAAGGAATTTTTATTATTCTTTGAATCAGCAAAAAGAGTTTATTATGTATAAGAGTTATTTACATAGAGTACGTATTGAATTCGACCCCTTGTCTTAACCTCCAAGACCTTCACCTCTAATCTAATCCCGACTCAGACAAGTGAAACCAAAACCGTGGACTCCTTAAAAACCTTCGGGGATAAACCCCCTCAAGGAAAAAAAGAGTACAACCAGATTGGAGCCAATTCGGGATTATCATTTGCAGCCAACTTCGAAGTTCTAGTCATACGTGGCATATGAGCTTCATTAGATTTTTAATTTGAGGTCACATTGTATATATCTTGTGGAGTGTATATGAAAGAGTTTAGCATTTGCAATAGGTGATGGATTCCGATGCCGAGGGGGTTCCAAGTGAATTCTTCGATTACTTTAAGGTGAATTGTACATTTCTGGAACTTTACACTTTGTGAGTAAGTTGTATTCTGAATTTGATCTCTCTTTTCTCACATTTCTGGCATTACTCTGCTGTGATTCAGGTTTTATGCATTCAAGGTTTTCTCACTTGTCGAAAACACGCAGAGCGAATAATTCTTCTCGTAGAGATGTTGCAGGTAATTTACCCACGAAATTTTCACTCGAAAACGTTTACCCATGAAATTTTCTTGGTAATAGTAACTCTTTTTTCTTACTATACATGCCCATGTACATTTTTGGTAGAGGCCACATTATTTCTCTTGCTATGTGTTAATAGGGTATTGAACAGTGTCTATATCTTTTCTCCCTCTGGAACTGCTTTATTTATTCTTGTTATTTGTATCAGGACTCTGGTTTTCCTTGTTTCAAGGGTGGTCGACGGACTATACAGAATTTGAGGAAAAGATTTCATCTGAGTTTGACTGAAGAGGTTATATATTACTCATTCTTGTTTGCTTTATATAAATTTGCTTGGCTGTCGTTGATTGTGTTGGTTTGTTGCAGCAATGTGTTTCCTTGGTGCTTTCTCTGATCAGTAGCAGTTTGGATGCATGGCGGACACGGCAATATGATTATTATCAGAGAGTTTTGAATGGAATATTATGAGAATGAAGTATGTTTTATATCAAGGGCTCTTCAATTCATGTCGGGTATAGGAAGTATGCCCAAGGCATCTCACTTTGGGGCATTTGCTTCAGAAGCCCATCCGAGTTGGCCCCTGCGAAGTGATAGATTCTGTTAAAAGTGCTCTACGGTGGCTGATGAAAGGCCTCTGTGAGAATGGAATTACTAGTTTTTTCTATTCTCGCTGTCCTTTGCTTCAACGATGTGTAGCTGCGCTGGGCATAGAGTTTCCTCAAAAGGGTGTCAATATTCAACCCATTCCAGTTGGGACATACTGTACAGAGTGATTGATAATGGAGATGGAACACGATGAACTGGCCAATGGAACGACGGGTTTCCATTTTTGAGTTTGGTACTATATCAGTAGCTGTACAGCAGAGAACTCAGCTTGTATCTACTGCCATCATTCGATCAATTGTAGCTTTTTCCAGATCCAGATGAGGTTTTAGCTGTTGCCTGTTGTTTCCATTTGCGTCGACCATTGTGTTCATCATCATCCTTTGATTCTTTTTATGTGCAACTTGAGAAATGCATGAAAGTGCATTCTGGTGTATCATGTAAAAAATGTCAAAACTAGAGTACAGCTCTTATAGTCAATTTACTTATCTTGATAGAAAAACTTTCGTGCTTGGTAATGGCATCATTTGATTGTGCACATTGTTGTTTCATTTTGTTGTAAAAATTAGTGCAGTTATTAGTAAAAATTGGGATTATTTTCATTGCCATACAGTCTGAGAACCGCGAGCAGATCAAGGACACTGCTTATTGCGCCCGCTATATTGGACTACTACCAAATTATGCTCAAGTGCAAATTGTACTGGAGATTAATTTACATACTATAGGTAACCTAGTCTACTCCTTTTAGAATTTTGAAATGGATAACAGTGTCAAACAGTGCACACATTTATTACTTCTTCAATCTTGTTCCGATACACCCCACCGATTCCACTCATCAATCTTCATTTGTTTCTTGCCCAATCTTCATTTCTCTCCCATCTATCAGTATGTAATTTTTATTGTTGATAAACACTCTCTATCCTCTTTCTCCACCTACTTAACTGTCGAATGTATTTTCCGACTCCGTTCATCAATTTCAATTTCGAGTACATATCCGAGTTCTACTCTTCCCGATCTATCTTTTGGTGTGTTCAATTCTTTCAGAGGCCGAAAATGATTCAATCTAACTTTTTCACCGTGAGCGCCGGAGAAGAGCCATCGCCGTCAAGATTTACACCGGACTCCAGCCGTAAAACAGCTCGCACCTGAGGAGCTATGTCGGTGGAGGCTGACTTGTTTGATGGACTTATGTTGTATTCCGGTGGGCTGGGGGCGGCGGCGTCGCCGAGGCACCGGCATAGCAACTCGATGGATGAGGTGGTGGGTCGTTTGATTGCTAAATTGAATTTCTCTTTCCAAATGCTGGAAGAGACTCTTTAAAGCTCGCTCGCACAGAAATTCTCACACTTCAATTTTCCAAAAACCGGATGCTAGAGAGAGAAGCTAGAGAGAGAGAGAGAGAGACTGGAGAGGGTTTAACTTGGCCGGAGGATGTTGAGATCATGTTGTTACAAGTGTATTGGCCGGCGGAGCGACGATGGAATGCTATGGAACATGGACTTGAAGCCGCACGCTAATGGAGATTTTTCTATGACTGTGGTACAGGCGAATTCGACACTGGAGGATCAGAGCCACGTGTTTACTTCGCCGTCTGCTGTGTTTGCTGGAGTATATGATGGTCATGGAGGATCGGATGCTACTCGGTTTGTGAATAAGCACCTGTTTGCTTATGTGCAGGCTCGATCTTCGATGTTAAGGTTTTGGAGTTTGTGTTTGTTGTTGTTTGGTTTGGATTAAGTGAGTGTTTGTTATTTCAGTGGAATTGTGATGGTGTTTTTGCTGTTTTTGGTTGAGTGTTATTTAAGTGAGTTTCTGATGCTCCAGTGTGGCCAGTTTCTATTCCTATTTGGCGTATGTTCTTTTTTTTTAATGTATATCTTCAATGTTTTTCTTCAAATATGTAATTTCCTTGTTTTGAGTTTTTTTTTCATGATTTAAATTGATAAATAACTTTTCCTCTCCTTAATGGTTGCCTTTCTTCTTTTCAATTTTGGTATAAATCATATGATTATATACTCGGATTCCCCTTCTTACATCTTGAATGATGCAAAACCGAGTTTCTGATGCGCTGTAGCCAGTTTCTCCTGATTTGCCGTATAAAGTCTACCCAGGACTGTTTTCCTTCTTTCAATTCCTGATATCTTGTGGCTAATATTCATTCATTTTGTTATACTCTCATTTTATGTTTATTACTCATGTCTCCGTTTTATTTCTTTCACTTCTCACTTGGTTACTTTTGCCAAAGGAAGTTTTTAAGCTGTTATTGACCACACACTATCTCGGAAGTCATTTGTATTGTTACTGCATATGTATCCTGTCTTGATTAGTGCTGCAAACATACTATTAATCTTATTCAAATCTCTTATGTATGATGTGAAAATATGTATAATATGCATTCAATTTTGTTAACACCTCTCGTGCAGGCAAGAATTTTGGCTTTTTTAGGACTGTAGTTGGCTAATTGCTTTTGCTTTTGCAGCTTTTGCTGGAGTTTTTTGATGTTAGATGTGTATTAGCTTTTCTAGGACTCTGATTGCTTTTGTTTTGGATGTCAAAAGGTTTTCAGAGATTTTGGATGGGAATTAAGGATTTGATCTATGGAGGTTGATGGTGTGGATAGTGAAACGGTAGATTTGGTTGATTTCCAGCTCAATTGTGTATGCTTGAATGAGAATTGATTCAATTCTAGTGTGAACTGTGTTGAATTGTAGATTTAGTAAAATTTGTTGAAAAATTTACTTCGGTTGCAGTCATCTCTATCTATTCTAAGCAGATAAGTTAAGTTAGTCACAATTCTATTAACTCCTCTCCGCCATACACTAAATATAGATTTCCCACCCAAAAATCTCGCAATTTTTTTTCTTCCAATTTATCTGTTTTACTAAATTTAGCACTTCTCTCTCTCTATGTTAAATATCCAAAATTTTCTTACCCAAAAATTTCTCTCTAAGTCTTCTACGGAGTAACCTTAACCATTTCTACTATATTTTTTCAATCAATTATTTTGTGTTACTATTTAGTATTTACTAAATTTAGAATTCTTCCTACAATATTTACTCCGTTCATCCAATCATCTAAATAATAGGATTTTA
>JAYMSL010002484.1:0-14223 GCA_036897195.1 Plantago coronopus | reverse complement strand
GGTCGAAGGAGGTGGAGAACGGGGTTGGTGGAGATCGGAGGTGGGGGAGAGGGAGGGGGGTGGAGAACGGAGGCGGAGATCGAAGGTGGTGGAGATCGGAGTTGGTGGAGATCGGAGTTGGTGGAGAACGGAGGTGGTGGAAGAGGCGTGAGTGTGTGACTGTGGGAAGATGGAGAGGAGGCAGTGTGTTTTGATTTGTGAAATTTGTGAAATGCCTAGGGTTTAGTTTGGTCTTTGTCTATTTTGGGATAAAACATAAAATATAAAATTAAAATATAAAAATAAATATAGTATACAATTGTTCGTGAACATGTTCGCGAACTACCAAACAATGTAATGTGTGTACGGAATGTGTTCGTTAAATCTTCGAACATGTTCACGAACATGTTCGGTTCGGTCAACTCGAACACGAACTAAACGTTGACCGAACAATTTCACGAACTTTTTGCGAACGCAAGGTTCGTTTGCAGCCCTAGGCGGGACCCTCTGCCCCGTCCACGATGAATCCTGACGAACTCATAAAAGGCCTGATAGAAGACGTGACAGAACCCTCTTTCAGAGAGTAATCTCCCCCGCTCGATGTTCCACCGGGCGAGAGGACAGTATTGGCAGCTCCACCCCAACGAAATTTCGCCAATTTGCTGCTAGTAGCTAGGGCACCCTTGACCAGGGAAGATTTGGTATTTGTGGTAGAATAATTAAGACGGACTGTTGGGCCCGCGCTGTCAATTAATTTGGAGGAGGCGCCACCTCGACCCGATGCGGCCCCAGTCAATACCTGAAGAAAAGATACCTGAATGAGTAGGGGACAACTGCAGTCGCGAGTTTGGATACATGAACCGCGAGATGAGGAAACCCGCGGACCGACTCAAGGGGAAAACCACGAAGAACTCCCGTCGCGAGGTCGAGAAGATGAGGAGAATTGGTCCGAAGATGAATCGCAAATCATGACCGGTACGACCCCACCCGAATATAACGGAATCGAGAGCGGATGAACTTTAAGGAAGAACCCGAACAATCCTGACACACTCGACGGGAACGTCGGGAGGATCGAGGCGAGCAATCGAGGAGGCGTAGGGACCGGTCAGTCAATAGTCGTACTCACCAACAGGAGGCGGACCTCGAGTACATGACGGACCATGACCTCTATATTCCACCAAAGAGCTCTTGAGAGGGAGCAGAGCAAATTGCAGAAAACGATGGAGGCCAGGGAGATCTTGGGGATGAACTCACAAACGGCCAGGGAGACCTCTATATTCTAGTTAAGTGTCAATTAGCTCTAGCAATTGCAACTTTAGCTTAATTAATTCCTTGAGAGACCGACACTCGGGATTAACTTACTCTACGCTATTTATAGTGTTTAAGTCTGTTAGTCTTGGCTTGACAAATTTATTTGTTGGACAAAACGACGTCCATCACCAGCCTTGTTTCACTAGGGAATACGCTTGGGACGCCCCGGGAATAATGACTCGACAGACACAACTGCCCAAGCCAAACCAAGAAACGCCCAAACAAAAATAATGTGTGCGCACACATGACACATAGACCCGTCGGTCAATCAATCAATCTATCTATCTATGAGTCAGTCCATCAACCAGGAAATCAATCATTAACTCAACAAGTTATTCAATACACATTCGGTCAACCATCACATTGATCAATAATCAATTTGAACATAGACAATTAGTGACTTGAAGGTTCATGATGCTTTAAGTTGAAGCGTGATTGATAATTGATCAAAACATCTTGAAAACACGAAGTTTGCGGAAACGTATGCATCAAGTTGTAAACGAAATGGCTTTTATGCGCGTGAAACGTTTGTGTAATAAACATGCTCATTTTGTAGAAAACATGCAATATACTACGTAAGTATAGAATCATTTTGAAACCTTCCAGGTTTTGCAACACAAATACATATATAGTAATTTTGGGTTGAACACTCACCTTGATCCAAAGTGGTTTTTGCACGTTTCTCTTGGAGGCGCAAAGTCGAACTAGTTCCTAGAAGTAAAACACTACTCTTAAGATGCAAACTGAATCTCAAGTAAGATCGATCAACATAACTATATAAATTACAACTTGAGTATGTTTTCCGTTTTAAGTTACAACCTCCAGAGGTTGTGTATACCAATTGGATAAAAGGTTCAATAAAACACTCATATGGTAGTTCGAAGTTCGTTAATTAAGTTCGTGAGCCCTTTAGATTAAGTTAATCACATTCATTGCCATGACTTGAACATTTCTAAATTCTGGCAGATTCTTAGTTTTGATTCAAAAACATATTTTAGCTGCAAAACATTGCAAAAACAGTCCATACAAATTTATATGTTGTAGATCCTTCTCTTAGCTTTGTATTCATATGTCTTTGGCTTATTTATCCTTTTCGGTTAAGTCCCTATAAATTTTCCATCTAAACTGCGCATGCATGGAGTAATCGTAGGAGGAAAGTCATAACTTAATCATAACAAGTTAAAATCTTAAGATTCCAATTGAAATTGATTTGAAACTCATTAAACTGTTGACCATAATTTACCTATTTATTTTTATGATATGAAATTTAATTTATGAGATATTGAACCATTAGCCCCTGTTCTGTGAACAGAACGGCAGACGTCTATTGTTTCGGTTGTGATTTGATCATAACATCTCATTTTGACCCAAAACCAAAACTCAAACTTCAATTAAGATGTTATACAACTACGACTAGCTCAAAGACCAGAAATAACAATATTTACTTATTTTAAACATTTTTCAAATGATTACGCACTAAAACAGAATTGTTTTATTGTAAATTTTGTATTTAATTCATCTAAGCTCCGAATTCCAATTGACTTGATTCCAAAAACCAGTTAACTTACACAAAGTACAATATCTATAAAAATTTGTCTCATTATGAAAAACTCATTTTTGAAAGGCGTTTTGTAAGTTGTAAAAACGGATAGATTTCTGTCAAGAAAATTTAACAATCAAAACATTAAAGAATTGACACAAACCAAACATGCATAGCCCCAAACCACCAAGATTACTCAAGATATACCTAAATCACACTAAATCGTAGGTATTTGAAGTAATAATCCCAAAATCACCTTAAAGATCATGCAAGGAAGAGGAAGAGCATGCAAAAATTATGGTAATCAAGAGTATTCAACTTAAGTTTTACTTACTTTCTTGATCTTGATGGATATGAATAGATTTTGCCAATGGATTTTTCTATCGATTTCTTCTTCTTGAATCTTCTTCGAACAGAGGTATAAGGGCATGCAAGGAAGAGGATCAATTATGAGATTAGAGGAGGGAGTAGAAGATGAGAAGGAAAAGGGAGTTATAAGAAACTTACTCAAATTCAGAACTCTTTCAACGCCCATATCTCATAGTGCAGTTAGAATCACATCAATTGGTTACATCCATTGTGTAGGTCATTCAGGGTAGATGAATTTAGGCTCTGAGTTTGGGTTGTGATTTGGACAAGAATTAAGAGAGATATGGTGATTTGAAGTTTTGACGAAAAATCGGAATTTTCATTGGCGGATTTCGTAGTTCGGATGATAAGGAGTTCGAGAGTCGAGATTCGGTTGTGAGAAAGTAGTTCGAGAGTTTGGATAATAAGTAGTTCACATAAATTTAGTTCAGTTCAGATTCATTCAATTCAGTTTGATTCAGTTCAATTGAGATAATTTTAGTTGATCAAATAGAGCCTTACAAGAAATTAAGTCACGCCCGTTTTTTTAGCATTAATCTTATGGGCGCATTACATCTACACCCCTTAGTGAGGTTTCTAATTACAGATAACCCCCTGTTAGTCCAACAATAACCAAAAAGTCCCAAAATCACCTCTTTTTTTTTTGTTGACTTTTCATTTTTTTTATCTCAACCAACCAAACAAGGCCTTAAGTTTTTATTTGCAAAAGTTTCCCTCAAGTTCCAATCGTTTAATTTCAACTCAAAATATTTCAGAAGGTTCAATTTCTAAGAAAAAGTCACAATTCTATGATTTCCTTAATTAATATAAGGACAGTCCTAATTTAGTATCATACTAAAGTTATTTTACTAATTAATTTTCGTTTACTTACTTAATTAATTTAAGAACCATAAAAAATTCACAATTTCTGTGAGTGCATTGAAAAAACTGAAGCTGCTAACTTATTTACTTTACATGACAATTCTGAATTGAATAACAAATTATAATCTATAGCTAGCACTAGCAGGCAAACAAGTAAACAACTATACCACAAAGTGCCAAAAAAAATTATAAATATAAATTTTATTCATGGGAGGTTAATTTGATTTACCCAAAAAAATATATTCTATATATGACATTTAATGACAAATTCAAATGGATTAGATATAATTTCAAATGATTTTATTGTAACTAGGGATATATAAAAACGGTTACTAAAGATTGATCCTAATGATAACTAGCTCTCTTAATTGGAATTCTAAAATGGCTGATCTCTAATAACTCATAGTTACATATAGATTTATTATACACAATTAAATCGATGTGTGTAATTATGAAATTTTGAACATAATTTATCTATCATATTTGCCGTGAATTGCTACATCCAACCATAGTATTAATACAACTCTATTTTTTCTGAATTGATCTCTCTTTTACAAAAAATAAAATAAAAAGTTTGTTTAAGATATTTTTCTAGGTGAAGTTAGTTTTAGTCAGTCTGCTTAAATTTAACTTAAATATATATTCCTTATACCTGGTTACCAACGTACAATTATTCTTAATTTCGGTAAAACATTAATTAATAATAAAGTTTCTGTAATGTATTATTTAATTAAGGAGATTTCTACCAAAAAATAAAAAATGAAAAAGGTATGTGTACCCTCAAAGAATATAATATTTCTCGAACTCAACTTTGTAAATTTTCTTTGGGCGCATAACTATTTACTACCTCTTTAATGGCTCTAATTACATAATAAACCCACATAGACAGACAATTACATTTTGGTCCAAAAAGTGAAGTTTTAGTTGACTTTTCAATTTTTCAGTTTTCCAACCAAACAAGTCTTAATTTTTTACTTTACATTTTTATCTCTCCAGTTCTAATATTTCAATTTTCACCCCTATCCACATTAATAATCCCAATCTCTTTTAATTATACTTTATCAATTCAATTTAATTTTAATTAATAACCATAATCTATATGAATTGTAACTATTAATGAATTGTAAATTAATTCTATATATTAATTAAACTTAACAATTTAATTAATCATAAATACTACTACTAGTTATAACTTTATAATTTCAATTTTAACTTCAATCTCCCTTAATTAATTTTTTTATTTGTAATTGATTAATAATAACTGATATTAAGTATAGTTTTTTATTCTATTTTGAAATTGCATCTTCATTTTATTTTTTAATTTAAAAAGGAAGAGCCTTGGAGATTTGGAGCTTCCACAAAAGCGCCATGGCTAAAGCCTCAGTCGGATTTCATATGCACCATAATTGGCCAACAAACAAAGAATCGGAAAAATAACTCTAGAATTATTATAACAGTGATTTAACAAAACCCAAAAAAAAGTTGGAACATTCTAAGCACGATTTATATAACATCGACTTTATTTCTAAACATCTCGAAAAACCAAAGTTGTGCCATTCCTTTTAGCATTTTAGTACTACTTTATAATAATAATAATAATAATAATAAAAGGATTAGCTTCTCTTTAACTGAATTGTTATTAGTTTTGTATTTGGATATTCTTGTACGTGAGTTACCACTTAGCAAAACATGGGTTTATTTGGATATATTGTTGCATCCTTACAAAAATAAAGTTTCTTCAGTGTTACCGTGCTTGATATCTATTCATGTATATTGCAAAGGAAGTTTACAAGGAATAAATCTTTTAAAACAAATTATTTATATATAATTTAGTTTTGTTGGTGTAAAAGAAAGTGCGAGAAATGAAAGAAATCAAAATTTTGAGGTTTGTTTGTTAAAAGTTAATGTTTTTGGGGTTCAAATGAAATGTTATAAATTTTAAATATTGCATTTAAACACAATTATAAAGGAGTGTTTGGCTAGACAATTTTTTGTTGACTTTCTGGACTTATATGATTCTACATATGAGGTTGCACTACGTGATTCTTAGATTATGAGGGTTTATTTTGAGAGTGAGGTCATTAAGAGGGTAAGAAACCGATATTTTTTAAATGAAAAACGATATGTGAGTGAAAATGAGTTAAAATAAACTTAACAAATTGCAAGTTACTTTAATTCATAATGAAGTGTTTGGATTGAAATACAATCTTTGACTTTTGGGGGGTTATATATAATTGTTATATTCTAGCTGTTAAATTTATGTAATTTTTGGTCTAATAGGGGCTATTTGAGAACGATGTCATTAAGAGGGGGTGTGAGCGAAATTATCTCTAATCTTATTTAACACTAAAGATTAGAGGAATTGAGTCACACCCGTTTTTTTAGCATTAATGTTACAACAAGGGTCCTAACGGATTAGAGAAATATTTTTCGTCTTGTAGATTTTACTATAATGGACAAAACAATGATCGTTTATTACAGACAAAATGTATATGTATTAATCAAATATCAACTACCTTCACGGCACATCGCTCACGCGCGGATACAATTAAGTCAAACTCACTTTAACCTCCACGGCAAATTAAAACACTAACAACTACTACTAATTTACTTGTATCTATAGTTATGTTTTACTATAAATAAGGACTTATAAGGGCTATAACATACAATCAATACTAATATTCACAAAGTCAAAGTACATCATTTCAATAATGGCCTCTAGAGTTTTGACGAACCTTTCCATTTTTACTGTAATCATCTTTGGAATGTTGGCTAATCAAGCCTCGTGTCGTGTTGGACCCGAATCACTATCCATGTTAGGGAGACATGAGCAATGGATGGAACAATATGGCCGTGAATATAGTAGCAACGATGAAAGAATGATGCGTTTCAAGATCTTCAATGACAACGTCGAGTTTATTGATGCATTTAATGCTGCAGGGACTAGGCGTTACAAGCTCGGTGTCAATGCATTTGCTGATCAAACAAATGATGAGTTCATGGCTGTTCGTAATGGACTCAAATTTTCAAATCCATCCCAAGAGAGGGCCAGTAAAATAACGTCATTCAGATACGAGAATGTGAGTGCTATTCCGTCAAGCATGGATTGGAGGAAGAAGGGGGCCGTTACCCCTATCAAGGATCAGGGTCAATGTGGTAAGTGTTGGATACCTAATTAATATATTTGGATTATTTCACACTATCTATATAAGCACGAGTTCAAACTAAAGTATGATATTAAATTTGTTCTTCAGATGATATAATTAATTAGAGAAGTTGAGTTTTACTAATTGAAGCAAATAAAGCATAGAGCTGGTGTCTTTCTAATCCTTAGATATTAATGTTCTTGACTTCATAACTGAAACAGGTAGTTGTTGGGCATTCTCAGCTGTTGCGGCAACGGAAGGGATCAACCAACTGTCAACCGGAAAGCTCATCTCGCTCTCTGAGCAGGAAATAGTTGACTGTGACAAAACAAGCCAAGACCAAGGTTGTGAGGGAGGAGAGATGCAAGATGCGTTCGAGTTCATAACCAAGAACAAAGGGATCGCCCTTGAATCTACATACCCTTATCAAGCTGCAGACGGAACATGTAACACGAATGAAGAATCATCACATGCAGCTACAATATCTGGATACGAAAATGTACCTGTAAACAGTGAAGCATCACTGCTTAAGGCCGTGGCAAATCAGCCGATATCAGTTGCCATTGATGCGAGTGGGATGGCGTTCCAATTTTACACAAGTGGGGTGTTCACTGGGGATTGTGGAACTGATCTTGATCATGGTGTAACAGCTGTTGGATATGGGGTGGATGATGATGGGACGAAGTATTGGTTAGTGAAGAACTCGTGGGGTACCGTTTGGGGAGAGGAAGGATACATAAGAATGGAAAGAGATGTGACTGCAAAAGAAGGGCTTTGTGGAATTGCCATGGATTCTTCTTATCCTATAATTGCCAAATGTTAATTAGTTGTAAATTATAATTAATCAATATGTGAATTATCTGTATAGAATACAAAAAGTTGGCATCCTTAACGAATGCTACTGTGATATATAATCTCATGTATGTATATGTATATGTATATTAAAAGTTTTATGTGTGCTACGATGATTTGTTCCACCGTGCCTCTAAGATGTCTCTTTCTTCTTCATATTTATATAATCTAGACATACCACTATTTTATCCATCTTCACTTATTCTGGTGTTTAAGGAAGAGAGTGTCTTGCGTTTCAGAAGTTGACAAAGTCATACGCAGTACTATTTGAAGATGCAAAGTAACATTTAGCTCGACGGATCACATTTGAGTCAAACATATATGTATTTGAACCTACCTGTTTTCTACTATATAGTAGGACTCGGATATTTGAAGAGTGAAAAATGAAGGATTTCACAAAACAACAACCACACCTGAAAATGCTCTCAAGCTCTCTCTACACTTGCTATCAAGAAGCCTTTTTACAGTTCTAGGAAATCGTCCGAGACTTGAGCTTTAGAGGTTACCATTGTAGAAGTTGAATCTGGGATTCGAGTAGCGTAGAAATAAAATGTTCATTCTTCTAGACAAGGACAAGTCTTCCTTCGATAACATAACATTGTTCAGAAAAGAACAATACATTTGGTATTTCTAATATCATTCTGAGTATATAACTTAACAATTTACAATGTCTGAAGACATCAAGCATACAAACTTTAAATACACAAGCTCAAACGGTGAAGGGAGGCACTACGTACACAGTGGAGAATGCTAGGGATAACCCCTTGGTAGAAGGGAAACTACTGGTATGGGACATCAAAGAATAAACCTTGTGTCATCAATGTTGGTAGCTCTGGGATTTCTGAGATTTAGATGAAAATAGGAATTTGTAACGGAAATCATCTAGTGGTAATTTTGAGAGATACATCTAGTAGGAATTTTGTGGGAAAATTGCATTTATATATTAAGGCGAGAGATACATTGTCTAAGAGGACACAATACAACTAACAATATGAGTTACACATACAACAGTAGTAATTCTAGTATCTAGCCAAGGAGGAAAGACATCCCAAACACAGATTTGAGGGAACCTAGTGGATGATTTGCACTCGGAGCCATCGAGTTGTGCAAAGTATGAACTATCATCATTTGCTAAATGCTTCGTTGCTTGTTTGCTTCACGGTAGATACCTTCAATACGAATTTCATCAAAAGAGGCCACTGGGGCATATACATCAAGTACTAGGACCTGAGTCGTCCTAAGGGGAGGTGCGTTCCTGTAGAGAACAGACAAAACATACGAAGAGTTAGTATGAATAAGCAAATGTTTTATATTAAGAGTAAGCGCTTATTGTAATCCTATGCGAACTGCCCATAGTTTCGTCGTATTATTATCTTTAATACCAATATAAGCAGCAAAATCCTGAAGGAACATGCCCCCTTTTTCCTTAAAATCCCCCAATCTCATAATTACCCAGCTACCCAAGTGGAGATCAATCTACATGGAGACAAACGAAACCATGTGAGAGATCCATCCAGCCACTTGCACAAAATTGTAATAGATTTGGGGTATTAGTATTTGAGGGTGCAGCGGTTAATTTATGGAAAAGACGACTCATTTGGGTTATGGAATATTCTTGTAACGCCCCAAAACCAAACTTCATTGGTGCGTTCGAGCGTCTATCGTGAGATGCGCTCACGCCAAGACGAAGCCTACTTTAAAACCTCAATAACAATATATCAACTCAAAAGGTAGAGCAGAGCATCTAAATATCCAATATAAAAAAAATAACAATATCCTCAGATACATAGCAACATCTCAATTTACAGTTGTCCTCAAATAAACTACACAATTCATCATAGTAACATTTGTAACTAAATACCAACGCAGCTTCACTCCTTGTATGCTCCGACTCTACACTACCAAGCAGTCTACTCCAATAGTACACTTCCCGGGCGAACACATAAATCACTGAAAGGATGGGCAAGGGGGTAAGTTACAGCTTAAGGGAGAGCTATAACCCGTGAGCCTCATGACACTTTTACCGGATCAAGTAGAGGTCAAATACACACGTTACATGCACAAAACAAATAGTTTTACAGAAAGCTTTGCATGGATCACATTTATCAAAACAATACACTTTTAGCTCATCAGAATTAACTAAGCCACTACTATAACCTGTGGCTGGGCACAAAAACGGCAGGTCTCCTCAAGAAAGACAGAAACTGTAGGTTCCCCGCTGAAGGAACAACGGTATGAAGTACTTCAGACAATACGGTGCGTAGGTAAGATAGAGAGCTTAGACCACATTTTCATCCATGCATTTAAAACAGTATACTTTATATAAATTGCACACACAATAAACAGTTATGGGTTCACATGCTTGATCCTTAGTGGAAAAATACAATTAGATCAAGTCTCATATCTGGATATAATGCACATAAGTTTCAAAATCATAAGACAATACTTTTATAAAATGGAACGAAAAGTTTTTAAAATAAAAGTGTCACAAAACCCCTTACCTAAACGAAGTTACGAATCCACGCTTAAATTCCACAGTCCATCGAAACTCCACTAAAATCCATGAATGCAACCATCAACCTTCCACAAAATAATCAGAGTTAATTACTAAATCAAAAACATCAAATGACCAAAATAATCACCCTACTAGCTGACATGCTTGTTCACACTTAACTCTGCCAACCAATTAAGCTAGCTGCTCCTTTGCTCGCGCACCAGCAGCATTCCACCACTTCCAGGAGTTGTCAGAATCCCCTAAATACAAAAAAAATCCAAAATTGGTGTTGCTAGCAGGTGTCGAACTCCAGACCTGGTAAAGAGCAGAAACTAAACAGCTCGCTAGAAATCTAGTTGAGCTAGCAGACCTTATTCACACTGCACTGCACTTAATAAATTACTGATTGTAACGCCCCAAAATTTCAATCAGTTATGTATTGAGAATATTACTTATACTAATGAGAATATTACTTATACTAATAAGGTGCACTTTTCTTTTCGAAAATACATTCATAAGAACTTCAAAGTTAGACGTGCTTGGCTTGGAGTAGTCTAGTGATAAGTGACCCACTGGGAAGTTCCTAGTGCACTTATGAGTGAGGACAAAGTGTGTGGATTAGAACATGTGTTGGTCTGCGTGGAGCCAGCATATCACCCCGGAGAGCTAGCCCGAAGTAACCTCGTCGGCCCGGGTCTCGGCCTAGTAATAGGTCGGATTGTTACAAGTGGTACCATAGCGGGACTATCCATAAATATTTCAGTTTATAAATTTTTAAGTGATCTGAATAGAGCGTAAGTCAATCTTGTGAACCTAAATAGTTAACATTTTCCAATACATAATCAATTTTGTTGATTAAAAAAAAGAACATTCTCCAGTACATAATATTTGTTTTTATGAACTTAATCATATAATATAGGCTACGAGACCTGAACTGAAAGTCCCAAAATTTAGTGGTCTATGCGGTTGCCAATAAATATTTTGCATTTTTTTTAACATCAAACTACTAATATATTAATACGAAATCGACGTAAAGTAAACATAATCGTCAAGTTTAATTATATTACTAAGTCAAACTGGGTACATATCCGAGATAAAAATGCGAACAGTGTGAAATATTTTGCATTTCAAGCACACATACTGGAGTCATTAATCATAACAAGAGAATAGACATATATCCTATACAAATACACCCACGTGTATATACTATATACAGAAAAGGAAATACCGTAGTATATAATGTGTGTTAGCTAGCTAGTTTCAGAGAGAGAGAGAAACTTGTTCTCTCTTGTTGTTTCTTCTCTGTTCTAGTTGTTGTTAAATTTGTTTAAAAGAAGAACAAATTTCTCTCACCTTGCAAATCTCATGAACTGTGGAGTCGTGTTAGGCTTCTATTGTTGGGGTTGGGAGTTCTTAACCGCCCTTCTTCTTTTCTCCATCTTCTAACCTCCCCTGCATATCATCATCCCCTTTACATATATATTCACACATAATATCCCTTCAATTTATTATACTCTAGTTACAGACTACTACTATTTAGCAGCTATACCCAACAGAATACGTGTTTTTTTACGATTATGGAATGTGAAACTACTAGTCAAGATGGTACTAATGAGAGCTCCAAGGGATTGGTGGAATATGTCCGGAAGGCGTCGCCCCCTCCCTTCTTGCTGAAGACGTACATGCTGGTCGAGGATCCGGCTACAGACGAGGTCATATCGTGGAACGGAGAGGGGACCGCGTTTGTGGTGTGGCAGCCGGCGGAGTTTGCTAGGGATTTGTTGCCAACTCTGTTTAAGCATAGCAACTTCTCCAGCTTTGTTAGGCAGCTCAACACTTATGTATGAACCCCTCATAATATTTTCTCTCTTTTTTCTTTGCTTTCACACTTAATTTCTATCTCCTTAGGTTTTCCATGCACAACTAATTTGGTCTGACTTGACTTCTTCATATCCATATCCTGATATCCACTATTCTGAAACTCGAGACTTTACTTAAATGATTTTCGTTTATGTGTAACCTTAGTGTACAATGGTGTGTTACTAGCATGACTGACATGTCTAACGTTCTTGTAATGTTATATAGGGTTTTCGCAAAATTGCCACGAATCGATGGGAGTTTAGCAACGAAATGTTTCGCAAAGGCGAAAGAGACCAACTCTGTGAAATACGTCGAAGAAAGGCGTGGACAACCAAACAACAGCCTAATGCACAAGCACTAGCCCATACCACGGCAAAAGATCATTCGGATAACGATGACCAAAGGTCCTCGTCGAGTTCATCCTCATCAGAGATCAACCACCTTGTGGACGAGAACAAGAGGCTGAAGCAAGAAAACCGAGTGTTGAGTTCGGAGCTAGAGATGATGAAGAAGAGATGCAATGAACTTGTTCATCTGGTAGCCATTTGTGGATGTAATAATGTAGAGAGCAAAGAAGAAGATGGTGAGGAAGGAGAAGGTGGTTATCAAGGGCCAAAGCTATTCGGTGTGAGGTTGGATCATGAGGTAGAGAAAAAGAGAAAGAGGGAAGAGATTAGGGATAGTGCAAGAGTTGTTTTTTCTCAATCATGCAAGTGATAAAAGTTGATCATCTTGTGTGTTAGCTAATTAAAATGTTTTATAAATTGTAAAAAAGTAAAACCATGCTTTCAAGAAATAAGAAAATTAGGTAACTTGATTGTACTTGTTTCTTGTTTTAAAATTCATCATGCAAATGTCCATGTCCATGTCCATCTTGAGCTATGAAGAGATATATAGCTCATGATCTCTCGCACATGGTGTAAAATGTACATGTCCATCCTTGATCAGCTAGTATCTCATATCTGGGACAGGAAAAATGTTTTCTTCTTTTCTTTTGAAGTGGTAATACAATGATCAATAATGGTTCTCCATTAATTTACACTTTTATGGTTTGAATTCCGACTTTATGATTAAACAACTTGATCCAGCACACAAGCGTGGAACATTTAGCGGCAGGAGAATTGGAAGAAACGTGAGGAAAATGGAAAGCAAGTGTGGATAAACCGAATTTGGTAGTCCAGTTAGAAGGGGAAAATGATGCATTACCAAATAAGTTTCCAAATTGATTAAAATTGTTGGGCAAACGATCGAAGAAGCTAGCTAGCTAGTTTAGTTTAAGATAGATCTTAAACAAATAATGGGATAAAGAATTTGACATTTTGGTTCTTTTTTTCAAGGAAAGAGAGTTGAGATGAAGGTGTTGTGTTGGTAAAAGTCAATTACTTTGAGGCCCGGCAAACTTTGTTTAATACAAAATACAAAATTGGATTGCGTTCCTACCTACAAATCAAAATATTGAATTATTCATGGAGGAATGAATATGTGGCCGGGTGCATTCAACCAGATAGACCCTAAAATCATTCTAGAAGTTTACATATATATACAAAATATATTCATTATTATTATTATTATTAATCAGTATAGGAGGAGATAGTCATCATCGTGGAGCGCAAGTTGGATATGTTTGAGTTTATTATATGGGAAGTAAATTCTGCTATATTAAGAATATTTAAGAAAAACAATAAATATAATCGCCCTCAATTTAATTTCTCTATTTAACACCCAACCTTTCTATATACATGAAAAAGATAATAAAATATAGGGAAAATTCCTATTAGGCCCAAAATGAGTCATCATATTACTCTAAAACC
>JAYMSL010002483.1:0-14225 GCA_036897195.1 Plantago coronopus | reverse complement strand
GTGAGTCGTGAGAGTGAAAAAAGCATTTGTTGCGAGTTATGAACATCTCGATTGAGATGTAAGAGATTAAGAACGTAGATGGATGGTTCCACACATTATTAATTGATTTAAGTTTGTCCCAGTTTTTACCGGAGATGCTTCATCGACATTCAATGGATTTTGCCTTCCAATTACACTACGTATTGGCCAACAATTACAATATTTATGGAACTGATGACTTACGAATTTGATACGAATACATACATATTGTTGACTGCATCATATGTACTAACTGAAACTACTTTATATGAGGCATGTGTAACGTATGTCAAAATGAAATGTTGATTTAAATGCATATCTAGTTACACCAATAATTTAATATACGCCCAAACAAAGTGTTGTCGGTTGACGTCAATATACAACTGTGAAGTATGCTAAATATATCAGTATCATCATTGTATTCTCGTCGTATGAAGTTTGACTAAATTTAATTATAAGACGCAACAAAAGAGTTTTAAAGTGAATCACATAAGCATCCCGACCTCTATCCCATTGCGGCCTCCTCACTCCCAATTTCCCGCAGAGCAGAGGTTGCCAAATAGGTTAGTGATATAAAAGATTCCTTCTACGTATAAGCTTCAAAGTTAATTTGAACACCATCCAAGCTCTATCCCCTGACACCTTGACGTTACTGTAATATCAATTTCCCGCAAAGTTTTCAATCGTACCTTTTACCCACAAAGAAGCTACAAAGATGATTAAAAAAGATCTCAAACTCTATCCTTCTACACCTCCATATAATATCAATTCCACTTTCGCAAAACTTTCGTAATGTGATTCCAAACTCTATCCCCTTAAACTTTTATGTAATATTACTTTTACTTTCGTAAAGTCTTTGCCTTGCGAATTTTAACTGAATTCCCTGCTAGATACACCAAAAAAAGCCCGATTTCAAGTTTTAACATTAATAAATTTACCACAAGAATTGTCATTATGCATGGAAAAAGAGGGAAGAAATGCCCATAATCTCACTTTTTCCCTAAAATTGAAGGCCAAATTGGGAAATTCATATCTTGCACACCTGCTCTTCTAAGCAAAATTCTTGTTTCAGAAAGAGTACTGGTTTTGCCTAAATCATCTCACCCAAAAATTCCTTGCTGATTTCATTTCAAACCCTAATTCCGCCACTTTCCAAGCTCCAATTCTCACAATGAAGCTGAAACAATGGAGTTTCGTCTACAAATAACAAACAAAATACTGAAACTGCGCCAATTCAACTCCATTCCTTATTCACTGTAATTTTATAGCCTTTTTTTTCCTGTTTTTCTTTTTGTTGTCTGAATTAATCCGAGGAGTAGGAATTAAGGTCGAACTGGTCGCAAAGACTCAATCTTTATTGAGGAGAAACCTAATTCCTTCGTGAAAAAGGTACGTGTCACCTTTTATCAGCTGCTGTGTACTGTTAATTTTGTTATTGATAGGGGTCTAATTGTGCCAGCTTGTAAATATCTGTTTTCGTTGTTTATATTATGTATTGAATTGTTGGTGCTGGTTAGGTCGTTGTTTTAGCTTTTGAGTGATAATGTACATATTATTTCTCTGGAGTTTTAGCGATTAAAGCTGTATACTTGTTCATAGCTCATGTTTCCTTTTGAATATCATTTTTTTTCCTATGGCGTGGATGTCCATAGACCATAATCTAAATTCCTTTTGTCCTAGTTGCATTGGTTTGACATGTAATTGGTACTTACGAGTTTTCTTTCGCCCCAAAGAAACGAAAAAAGGGAAGGTTTTGTCTCCTTTATCTTGCTACATCTTTATTTCAGCTGTTGGTTTATATGCGTGCATGAGATATATGTATGTAATCCGAGTCTTATTTAGAGATTCGAAAACAATCCCGCCAGTTAAAGCAGAAAATCCGAGTCTTATTGCAACTTGTCATCCAGCCTATTGCAGGAAGACTGTCCTTAAAGGAATAAATCAATTGGTGAACCTTGAATCATGCACACTATGCTTCTCCTGTGTTTTCTTGTACATATATGATTTTCTCATTGATTGCTTTTTTTTCACCTGGAAGGCTGGAGAGACATCTGCTCATAAAAATCTAGTATAAATTTTTAGGAAATATATGGCTATTGCAAGTCGGGTAGTGTTCTAGGTATTCGCACTCCGAATTAGATGAATAAACCTCAAATTTTTAGAAGGTGTCTGTAAATTGGTTAATGAGTTAATGTGTTTATTATGGAAGTAAGGCTCTTGGGGCTGGCTTGCTGCCTTATAACACTTCACTATTTTTATTTTTATTTATCCATCCCATTTGTGTCTTGTTCAAGTCATCGAACTCATGAACTGACTACTTTTTACCCCGTCCCAGAACTGCTGTGTTTTTGTGCTAAAAAACAGTGGTAGGAAGAAGATTGTCCTGCAGTCATGGCGAGCAATTTCAATCCACAGATTCTGGCTGAAAAGCTGTCAAAGCTCAACATGTCGCAGCAGAGCATAGAGAGTATCCTGGTTTACTAGTGAATTGACTTACTTGTCCCACTCCCTTTCATATTGCGATTGGTCCTTGTGATATAGACTACCATATACTTATGTGCAACACATATCTGAACACTTAGTAAGATCATAATTTACTTATATTGTTATCATATTGCTTTTTTTTCTAGTATTGTCTTTTCCTTGACATTGTTAAGCTCTATCGCACTGGTGCATTTTTCACATGAACAAAGCTAAGCAAGTTGTTGAAACATGGGATAGACAATTTCATTGCTCTCCTCGTGATCAGCGGGTGTCCTTTCTCTATCTTGCGAATGATATTCTCCAGAATAGCAGGCGGAAGGGTGTAGAATTTGTTACAGAGTTCTGGAAGGTTCTTCCAGAGTGTCTCCGTGATGTAATAGAGAACGGAGATGAATTTGGAAAGAAAGCAGCTTTAAGATTGGTATGTTTATCCTTCTTCATCCCTATAAGGTTAAACAATTTCCTAGAAATTTTCCTGTTTATGTTTGTTTGTTTTGTCCTGTATTGAGAACATACACAGTGTCTCGTATTTTACTTTGTTTTCTCTTGTCTGAAAGATGTGCAAAGTTGTATAGAACTAAGCAAGGATGTAAAAGTATTACCAAAGGACCCCTTAGAAAGTAAAATGTTAGTGAATTGATAAGAAAATTGTGGCAGTGTGTGTATATCTATATCTTCTTTATTGGCTGGTGAATATTTCACTTCTCCATAGTTAAAAAATATAATTGCTTTAATGGGGCTTGGGTTGAACCTATGATCTAATTATTCGATTCATATATAGAAGTCTCACGTGCTACAGTTGTTCTGCGGGTTGTATACTTGATCATATAATTAGAACGATGCTGTTTATTTTTGCCGTGAGTTTTATAAGACGGAGTGTGGCCTGGATCACTTCATCTAGGGTTTCTGGGGATGGGATTAGAAAGCACACGACTGATGCTTAAGTATAGGAAATGTTTTCAATGGGCCTATGCTTCTCTGATTTTTGTGTGAAGTCATTTTCACCTTGACCCAGGCCAAATGCATTCAGGAGAAAATGTTTAAGGCTGAGTGAGTGAGGTATGAAAGTTAGAGATCATTGTAAAGGTATAAACAAGTTTTTTCCTTCATAGCTTTCCATGTTGGGCCGTAGTCCCCCCTTCTCTATGCTTACATGTTTTTCCATTTGTAACCATTCTGTCCAACCTTTATTTCTAGTTTTATTTGGTATGGGCCGAGGGAAAACGGCTCGACACAGAGACTAGAAAAGTGTAGGCCTATTAAGAATATTCCTATAAATTAGCATCTTTCACATGCTGTTTTACCATTTCTCTCTTCCGTCTCCCCCAGAACCCTAGCTCTGACTGCCAGAATTTCTGTCCGATATGAATCGATTTATGAAAATTCCATATCATTGCGATCCTCGCCGTGATAATCATCTCTTGGTATCTCCCTGTCTAATTTTTTTTTCTCGTCTCGTTTTTAGGGAACTTTGCTACTGATTAGGGATGTTTAACCTTTTCCTTAGTTGTCTTTTTCCTTGAAAATAGTTCATATATTTTGTTTGTGTCGAATCATCTATTAGTGAATTTGCCATCCCGTCGCGATCCCCATCTTGATTTTGCATCAGGTGGTATCTCCTGTCTCGTTTTTATTTGAATTTTGCTACTGATTAGGGATAAATCCATGTTTAACCCTTTCTATAGTCGTCTTTTTTCTTGAAATGGTTCATCTATATTGTTCGTGTTAATCCGTGATAAAGTATTTTCTTGGTTGTCTTGTTATCCCCTTGAAAATGGTTCATATATTGTATTTAGTGTTTGCCTCTGGTGGCGGCTCTTTTTCCTGCGTTTAATTACCCTTTGCTAGTGCGCCGGGCTTCTATTGAACAATGCTTCTACATGTTTTCATTGTTCGAAACCATTATTCGTATGTTAAATTTTGAGTCCCCAAGTGCTTCAAATTTTGGGGGATGTAGATGCAAGTGGGGTAGGGGTGAGAAGTGGAGCTTTATGGTATCAAAATTGGAAAATTAAAGTATTAATTGTTAAAACTCATGTATCTGAATTGAGATGTCTTTGTCGAAATGATATAGGAATAAGTAGAATCCACTTTAGGGAATGTCTGATTTTTGAAGATACAAACTGTGTCATTTAGTAATACTGTAATTGACAGGAGCATTAATGTAATTCCAGTTTTGTTAATTATTTCACTTATGTTTACATGTAGGTTGATATCTGGGACGAGCGGAAAGTATTTGGCTCAAGAGGCCAGCTTCTTAAGGTAGAGCTGCAGAAAAGGCCAGTTGAAAATGGCAATAATGCAACTGTTTGCGGCATGGACCTGGTAACTTCATTTGTTTGATGAATATTTCTTCAATTGCATGATTTGGAATTGAAATCTTAGATCATTTTCGCCTGCACAAACAGAGATCTCCAGGTGGTACTGCGTTGGAGAAAATAATCACTGGCTATCAATCTCTCTATATGAGCAATCTGGATGAAGAAGCCATTTTGAACAAATGTAGGACTGCCATCAGCTTTGTCCAGAAAGTGGAGAAAGACTTTGGTGGTGACTACAAACTTGGTATGTGTCTTTGCATACAAGTTGCTCCACCACTTGTGTTTGTTAATGACGTGAAAACATGTCTATCTGTTCCAAAATCCAAACTCATTTTTGCTTAACTATGTTACTAATTTTGATTTGAGGTCTTGCTCAACTGTTGATTTGTATACCTTGCACGGGTTGGTACTTGCAGTCTGTTTTTCACTGGATTGTTCAGATGCTGTAATTTTGGTACAATAACTGTGTGTATTGCTTAGTTTGGTGAAATAGAAAGATGCATGCCCTTTGCTTAGTTCGGTCGTGTTAAATTTTAGTGTAATACTAACCTTATTCGCAAGGACCCCAATCTAGTATGTGTGGCTGTTAAGTAGCCTTGGTTTAGCTTTCAACTATGATATATAACCCCATCTTTCCACAGTGTCATCATATCTCCTCTAGACTGTAACCATTTCTCGATGGCTTCTCCCACTTGAAGATAAGAAAACCATCGGATAGTGATATTTACAATCAGTGCATTTTACTCATTGTAAACACTGTGATGTAATCATATAAGGCAGAAATATTAGCTTAGCTAGAGTATTCTTTTTATTAATGTTTAAAACTCATATCTTCTGATTAAAGACCATTTAACTTGTATGATTGCAATTTTAATTTAAGCGATCTCTACCTGTTTGCCGGGAAAACTGTGCTATAGTGAACTTAAGCTGTGTCTTTCCTTTTGTAAGATTAGTTCCACACCGTCCTGACCACCAACGAGACGATGCTTCTGTTTGTTCCAAGTAGGTTGCTTCTGTTATAAGAATCGGTAATCATTTCCTTAATAAAATGGAGCGTTGTATGAATCAGTCAAACAAGTTTGTGATTTTGTGGCATAGGCATCTGCCAATTTATTCTTTCATGCTCATTCATGAGTATTTTATTTAGAACTCTTGTCTTCGATTGATCATGGAAACAATATGGACATCTGATGATGGATTTCATATGTTTCTCCTTTTTTACCCTACCTTCTTGGAAATATCAACAGGGCATGTGAATAGCAGCATCACGGATGAACTTAAGGGACAGAGTGCTTTGTTAAGGGACAACATTGACAAGCTGAAGATGCTTGATTGTGCTAGAGGAAGTCTCATATCTGTTCTCCGTGAAGTTCTGCAGGAGCAGGTAGATGTTTTTAGTGATACTCACATGGGGTAAATTAAATCTTTTGTTACTTAAGGTTCAGCATGTGTCTAACCATGAGCTGTCCTGTTTTCAATAGGAGAGTAAGCGTGATCAAGTGCGGGATCAAATTCAGGCATGTCACTTGCCTTATTCTTTAAATGACTGTTCAAGTTTGTTAGTCATCATCCAAATTTTGCTAAAAGATTTTGGTATTAATATTCCCATGATTATCAATTCTCAGGCGGCACATATGCATTCGGAACAGGCCAATAACATTTGCCAACAGCTAAAGCCACTTGGTGGCAGCAATGTGAACGGGAACGTGACCCCAGCTTCACAGGCCCCTCAAAATGTGACATCTCGTGAGCAGCAGCCATCCACTGTGGTTTATACGCGGCAAATATCTGCCGGTCCTGAAATATCCAGTCAAGTGGAGAAAGATCCTAAGAAGGAGGCAGCTGAAGTGGCAGCGAAACTCATGGCCGCGTCATCTTCAGCCGAGATGGTGAATCTTCTCTCGTCTCTCTCGGGAAGAGCCCTGAATCCTGTGAATGAGCCATCCAGTGAATACCATCCTGAAAAGAAGTCTAAGGTCGAGGAAGGACAACAATCTTCTTATGCTCCTGTTGAACATCCCCCGGTCCCACCACCAGAACCAAAACCAGAAGAACATCCTCCTCCTCCACCATCATCCCCGCCTCCACCACTTCCGCCACAGCCCCAACCTTTGAGGCCGTACCAGGTACCTCAGTATACACATGTCTACTCAGTCCCGTATACCTATAACATGCCCCAACCACAACTAGTGGCTGCACCGACTAACAATTATGGTGCCCCTGTTGCCGGTCTTCCCATGGCTGGAGTTGCTCAGTATCCCCCTCTTCCACCGAATATTTATCAGGGCTATCCTGGTGATGGTGGTTACTATACCCCTCAGTAGAAATGTGAAGTTTCTCTTTTCTTAAAAGTCCAGAACTTTTTTCTTTCTTGATAAACTACATGTTTGTGTAGTGTAATTTATAGGTTTGAAATACAGCTCCAGATACTTTGACTGTAAGTTTTTAGGTCGGATGATGTTGTTGTAACTTCGTCTCATCGTGGTAAGCATCTATGGAAGTACTCTCTCTCTAACGCTGTCGAAAATGTGTCTTGTAGTGTTTTTCTTCAAGCCTAGCTATGCAGTCCATTTTCTTGAATGCCTAGGAATAGTGACAACTAGATGCTACAAAGTGTTGCACTTGCACTATGGAAGGAAAGTTCCAGATTTGGTCATTTTAATGTAGCATATGTCCATATATATGGTCCTATAATGTGTCCTTAATAAAGTATCATATCCGATAACCGATAACAAGGTTAGGTTGTGTATATACATAGTAAAGGACCATATGTAAATTTCCCCCCTATGCAACCCAACCCATAAAAGCAGAGCACCAAGATGTAGTATGGGGCTTCAAAATTGGACAAGACTTGAGCAAAAATGTTAGACACAGAGTCTGGAGCTATTTATTGCTTCTTCCCACAGTAATTTTCTATATGTAGCATTTTAACCATTCAAACTCGTTCCTACTGTTCCATTCAGTACTGCTAAATTGTTTCCTTTCTTGATTCTGTGTCCCTCAGAGATTAATTTCTAGTTTTTTCTCATAGTGTTAAGTATGTTAAGTATTTCTTTAGCTTGTAATAGGTCCAAGATCCGAGTGTTCTCCAATCTCCTATCTTAGGAGCGGGGAGCTGGCCGAGTTGTCAATGATGAAATCAAATCCGAGTTCAGAGTAGTTGAAACTTCTCATGTATTGTGTTGAATGAATCTGTTAATTATTGTTATTATAAACATTTAAATACGGACTACTCCCTCCGTCCCACAAAACTTTACCCACTTTTCATTTATGGACGTCCCACAAAACTTTACCCATTACCAAATAAGGAAGCTACCCCACACACAAAAACATTATTTTAACATCAACACTTCTTTATCACCACACATTCTCAAAAAGTAACCTACCCCACTTACTTTTTCATTTTTACTCCATTACTTTAACTCATTTTCTTAAACTACGCGCTAATCCTAACGGGTAATGTTTTGTGGGACGGAGGGAGTAAGAAAAATTAAGGTAATCATCTTCTTTTCTGTAAATAGTAGAATCCTAACAATACCATATCAGGAGAAGAAGATATATTACTTTTGTCGGGACTAAAAACACTTCATTCGGTACACTATTCTACTCGGATAATATACAACATTTTACGTTCAACGGAATTCCATCTAATCTAACACCTTACAACACTTTACCACTAGCCACCCTCAATTTACCTTAAATATACATTTTAGTTATCTACCAAAAGAAGAAGAAAAAAAAAAACTCAAGCTTCTTGGAAAGCAACATCCTAAAATCTTATAGAAATAATAATATATATTCGTACGAAAGACATAATTTATTTGATTAAGGTATAGGCTTAGCAGTTGAGGAGAATAATTTGCAAGTAGGAAGTTTAAAAAGTTTAACATATTAAGTGAGTGTTTGACATTACTTTTCAGAATTGCTTTTAACATGCTTTTGCTTAAAGTGGTATAGAAGTGCTTTTGATAAAAAGTTGTAAGTGTTTGCTAATTAGGAAAAAAAAGCAGCCTGGAGTGCTTTAAGCAGGAAAAAGCAAGTCTTGGGTTGTTTCTAAAAAGCAGCGGTTACCTGTTTTTTTTTAGAGAAGCAGAAGCAGAAGTTGTGAAATAAAACACTACATTTTTGCTTTTTTTTTCCTAGAAGCAGAGAAGTGCTTTTCTTAAGAAATGGCAAACACTACCTTAATAGGCTAAGAACCATTATTGAGTATAGTAACACTAACAATATGATTAATGCTATGGTTTTTCTTTTGGGATAAATATTGATGATGAGAACGATCGTAAAATGAGAGAAATTAAAAGTGTGAGTTGAGGAATTTGAGTGCCACACGCAAAACTCATCTACGTGAGTGACATTTAGCACCACACCAGCACTGTAGCACACACATAGTAGAACTCCATTTATGTAATTGAATGCACTTTAAGTACTATTTTGATGACGTTTACCAGAGTCTCTCAGTCACCTACAGACCCACACAAAACCACACTAAATTTGACAATTTTTTGTTGATCTGAAATGAAATGTCACACTTCTTGAAGAAGCAATAAAGTCTTTATACCCCCCCAAACCACATAGAAAGAAATATCACCAACACTACTCAGAAAGCCACCTCACGTCCTCACTCACCTTACCTCACACAGTCACACGGTTGGGTCACACCCCCCTATATATATATATGTAACCACCCTTTTGATCCTCAAGCACAAGCTTAGAGAGCCAATACACTACAGCCAGCAGCACTCCCATCATCTCTACAAGTGTCTTTCGCGCGCTAAAATGAACTCAGGCGAAGGAAAAACCAATGCCGGTGCAAGTTCAACCAAGCGCGACAGTGTCATACCTAAACCGAGAGAGCACGTGTCCACGATGATGGGGAAGAAAATAGTCGAAATAGCGGAACGTGCTGTTAAGGCTACCATTTCTGCTACTAAAGGCCATGCAGGCAAAGGCAAGATCAATCCAGAAACCTAATATATACTTGCTGGAGCTCTCAAGCTTATGAGTCTACTATGAGTTGCTGGACATTTATATTTCTGTTTCAATTTGCATTTTTGTTACAATTATAGTTATCTTAAGAGTCTACTTATGAGTTACTAGTATAGAAATTCATCTTTTTGTATTGCAATAACTTAACACGAACTCCTATTTACGTTTCAAGGTTGAATCGCATTTCAATCGAATTTTTCATCTATGCCACTTATGTATAACGTCATGTATTAGAAACTACACGATGTTTATTCGTTCGACTTTGTGACTGTTTTTAGAATGCGATACTTCGAATTGAACTAGCAACTTACTACACAAAGGTATAATCACTGACACTGAGATTTGAAAGTGGATTAAGTATACTAATAAAAGTTATGACCTAATTAAGTGTTAATTATTGATTAAAATCGTAGTGCACTTTCGAATTAGATTACCACTAATCTCTTGTGAAAATCTGAAATCAACCAATTAAACAAGCTCGATCAATAAACCCTATTCCTCAATAAAATCCCATTACTCCTAAAACCCACCTGAAACACACTGTCATCAAGCTCTTCTGAAATTCAGAGCACGATGAGCTCAAGAACAGCCGTCATTGCATGGTATCTTTCTTCACTTAATCGCTACTTTACTTTGATCAATGTTCTTGCTGTTTTATCTTTAAAACTGTGTTCTTTTTCTGTTTATGTAGGGGTTCGGGGGAAGACGGGCAGCTAGGGATAGGGAACAATGACGAGAAAGACTGGGTTTTGGCTGTTAATTCTCTGAGTAACCAGAAAGTCAGCTCTGTTGTTGGCGGAAGCAGGAATTCGCTTGCTATTTGTGAAGATGGCAAGGTTTGTTTGATTTTGCTGAGTACATTTTTTTATGGGTTCTGTGTAGTTACTGCCATTTAGTGTAAAGATTTAATCTTTTTTCTGATTTGGGTGTGTTTGTGACGATTTTCAGCTGTTTACATGGGGTTGGAATCAGAGAGGGACATTGGGGCATCCCCCTGAGACGAAAACGGAGAATGTTCCGAGTAAAGTTAAGGCGCTTTCGAATGTGAAGATTGTTCAGGTACTTGATTTATTGGGGGTTTTAGTTGGGGTGTGGGAATTTGGTGAAAAGATGGACTGTGTGTTATATGGTTTGGTTTGTGTTTCAGGCTGCTATAGGTGGTTGGCATTGCTTAGCCGTTGATGATCAGGGCCGAGCCTATGCGTGGGGTATGTCTTGTCTAGTCTAGTATGTTACATTGAGCCAATTGTTGAAAAAAGACGTCCATTTTAGAAAATGGATGGATGTATATGTTGTCAAGAGCGATTTGGAAGTTAATGTTTAAGAATGTGTTTATGGAGGATGAGTTGTATATCGGTGCAGGTGGCAATGAGTACGGGCAATGTGGTGAAGAACCTGAGCGTAAAGAGGAGTCAGGCAAAGCCGTTAGAAGAGATATTGTCATTCCGCAAAGATGTGTGCCTAAACTTACAGTTCGTCAGGTGATGCAACTCAACATATCTAATTTCTAGTCTTTAGCTATTCAAGGATATTTGTCAATTAGACAATTGGTAATGGAACTTGGGGAATGACGCTAATCGTGATGATGTTACTGAAAGTGATACGGCCACGGGATAGTTTATGAAGTTTATTGCTCAAACTGTAGGTATTAGGATTCCCAAACCAGTAAGTACCTGGCAGGCTTTGTAATCAATGTTAACATATTGAGCATTCTTATGCAATAGGTGGCTGCTGGTGGCACACATTCAGTTATTCTTACACGGGAAGGACATGTATGGACATGGGGTCAACCATGGCCTCCTGGTGATATGTAGGTTCATTATTTCTTTTGTTTTCTTGTCTTTTCCATCCCTGCCTAGATTTTCAATACAAATTTATTATGTAATTTCCAGAAAGCAGATTTCCACCCCGGTCCGAGTGCAAGGGCTAGATAGCGTAAAAGTAATTGCAGTAGGAGCATTCCACAATTTGGCGCTTCTTAATGATGGAACATTAATGGCATGGGGCAACAATGAGTATGGACAGCTTGGAACGGGCGATACTCAGCCTAGATCACAACCTATCCCAGTCCAGGGACTCTCCGATCTCACCTTGGTTAGTACTGCTCTCCCCGTCATACTTTAATGGCTCCAACTTTTTCCGACACGTGGCATAGTAGCACATTAATTTTGATGTTGAAGAATATTGGTTTTGACTAGAACCATTCAGATGTGTTTAATGTTGATCGTGTTACTATTACTTCTATTTATTGCATTTGCAAGTGCTCTGGTGATTAGAGAACATGCATTCACTCTTCATGAAGGTTATTATCACCTTACAAAGGTCTATTTATGTGACTTTATTCAAATGTGTACGTTACAAGAATCTGTGTGTCGTTTTGCAGGTTGATATAGCGGCTGGAGGATGGCATTCTACTGCATTGACTGATGACGGAGAGGTACTGTACAGTATATTTGGTCTTCAGTAAGACTCATGGATTCACATTCAAAATCAAACTTATCCTTTATACCCTTTAACAAAACCTACCACAAGTGTATATTATGAATAGCCAGTTTCCACTGTCCACATTGGTGTAATGTACCTCAGAATTCTCAAATCTGAAGTAAAATTTTATTTACTCCAACTTTGTCTCAAATGTTCAAGAATCTCCAGTAACTGATATCTGATGAGATTCTTTGATAATCTGCTTTTGCCCAAAATTCCATGCATCTCAACCTTCTGTGGTGCTACGTGGCCGTATCCCTTTATTTTGAATTCTCATTAAAATGATCAATTGTAATTTTCTTGTCTTTTTTTTTCTTGGGTGCGAAATTTTATTGTCTTGAACAACCTTATTTATTTCGCTTGTCGTGTTGTAATAAGATCAGCTTGTTACTTAAATTATCTTCAATTTTATTAACTAATACTAGCAGTTTATTGACTTGGCATCTACCTTATAGGTCTATGGATGGGGAAGAGGAGAGCATGGAAGGCTTGGATTTGGAGATGACAAGAGCAGCAAGATGGTTCCCCAAAGGGTTCAACTTTTAGTAGGAGAGGATATTGTTCAGGTAACTTCGTATTTCATTCTTTTAAGTGAAAACATTATTGATTAGTGTTCTGCATTGCAAGTTCTTAACATGCTCAAGTTTACAGAATGTGATTAAAACAAATTGGTAAATGGTAATCTTGTCCCTATTGCCAGGTATCAATCTGAATTACTGCAACTTTCGCATGAAAACGATACTTGTATCCAACGAGGAATCTATTCTGGGGTGGATTTTGCCTGATGAGTATGCCTTAATGTTGATAACTCAAGAGCCTTACAAAATGATTCAAAAAGCACTAGATTCTAAGATACACTAAATTTCCCCTTCTACATAGTAACCCACAAACCTGCCCGGATGTGTAACAGCTATACCCTTCAGATTGTAGAAATTGGAAAACAGGCGATAGGTGAATGCGTGGGCCACCCACTGTTGTTCCACCGTTTTCCTCTGCTCTAGACAAGAATATTATTTTGATTTCACAGCTTAACAGAACCAAAGGGAATTCCCTATTTAAAAATTATTGGGATTTCCTGGATTAAGGAAATGGGAGTTTGATGTTATTTAAGATACAAGGCTTCTCCAAATAAACACCACCAATGACATTCGTAATTCGACTGTTGGTGGATAAGAAGGTGACAAGATAGCTGTATCTGTTTGTTAATTGTTAGATTACATGGAGGACCTTTGACTTCTAAGTTAATGCAATGATGCTACTTTTATTATTATTTCTGTTGATGATATGCCACTGCTTCATATTCTTTTTCCTTTTATCCTCTCTTTTAGCTTCCATAGCTTGAAGCGTTTTCTGTCAGAACTGTGCTGAATAAGACGCTTGAAAGTTTTATCTGTTTCAGATAAATTCTTTAATGTTTGATCTTTGTTTGGATTACTTATGCAGGTTTCTTGTGGAGGCACTCATTCCGTTGCATTAACGCGTGATGGTCGCATGTTTTCAGTGAGTGCTTTAATATCTTTCAGTTTGATAGTTAATAAAATAATGGTGATCTTTCCTGTGCCGATTATATATTCATACACATAAATAGTATCATTTCCTCTCAAGGGAGTACTTTCTAATGCTTTTGAGTTAGTAGAAGTTATAATTGCTGAAAATTTAAGGTAAAGTTGCTGATAATTATAGGCGATAGGTTAATGTTGGTCATGTTTCTCCAAAATTTTAAAGTTCAAGCTTTTGCATACAAATACAAAAAATTGCATATATCCAAAACATTGAAGGGAACATTAGCAAAAGTGAACATATCATTTCGGTACCTAGGGAGGGACAAAGTTTTGAGAAACAAAATTGTCCAAATGAACTCTGATTTATTTGCAAACTTATGAAAAATAATGGGTGGTTTTAATTTGTTCCAACTTCCAAGTAAAATCT
>JAYMSL010002482.1:0-14225 GCA_036897195.1 Plantago coronopus | reverse complement strand
TCGGGCGGTTTCGGGCGGTTTTTTCGGTTCGGTTCGTTTCTGCTCAGCCCTAGCTGAAACATAATCGTATTTGCGAACCAAAACTCATAGTGAATCCGGTTCAGCATACTAAGATATACATTAGTGCACAAAACTTGCGCTTAACATATTTGTCTCCCAATTTCCACAAATGCAACTCTATTCAAGCTTCTGTTTGGTAAACATAGAAGAAGACCACCATGAATCTCCAAATCATTATCAACAGAGACAGTAATAAATTACCAGATTACCAGCAATCAAAACCCAAACCAAACATTGAAAAACTCAAAATTCTTACTCAAGCATCATGCCAATTGAATGGTGTACTTACCGTGATGAATTTGAAAAAGAGAGCGACAGATTGAGTAATGGAAGCTGTGTAGAATCCATAACACAAAGTGTGTTGTTGATTGAGAGAGAGAGGAATTCAAGTCTACTGTAGATCGATTTTTACGGAGGAGAGGATCGATTTCCATGTAGAGACTGATTTTGATGGACTAAATCGATTCTAGGTTTCCATCTTCTTCTTAGTTTTGTCTGAGTTGTTGATCATCGATGTGTTTCTAGTTTATTCAGATAAGACCAAAATAAAACCATTTACCCAAATTACCCATAATTAGAACCCGAAACCCGACCGTGACTTTAAGGCAATTGACCAACTTTGTCCAGTAACACATTATTGACCATGGTCAGGCCCAAAAATGATAGAATGGTCGGGTTTTATGGGTACCCGAAAAGACCAGACCAAATGCCCAACCCTAGGTGAATGGGTGTTTGAGTCCCAACCAACCCATGGAGTAGGAAGCCATCCAACTGGTTGGATAGCTCTTCTTTTTTAACCAAAAAGAAAAAAAATCTACTTTTGTTTGAATTTTTAAAAAAGAAATGAGAAAATAAAACAAAATTTTAGGTTTTATAAAGTTTGATTGTTAGATATTAGATTTGGAGACAGAAGTAGACGAGTTTGGTTGGGTATGTCTGATAATGAGTGGAATGATAACCTGACATAGACTGTGTTTAATAGAGTTGAATATAATTGGACCGTTGAAGATAGTCTTATTCTTATATGAAGATATGCTCCTAGTTTATTCAACATCTACCATAAATTTTCCAATAACCAATATGTATCATACATTCATACTTTATTTGGTATTTTTATTGAGTTTACACATTTTATTGATGATAGCCACAGATTTTAAAATAATTATAATGATTGATATAGTTGATCTGTAAAAGTCAGTCCCCAGTGAGAATCCAAGTCGGGAGAGTAGGATCATGTACTCCCTCCGTTCGCTCAAACGAGCCCCGGTTTGACTTTGGCACAATATTTAAGAAGAGTAGTAGTTTATTGGTATATAGTACAAGTGGGGTATAGTAGAGTAATTAATGGAAAGTAAAGTAGTATAAGTGAGGTTGAATTGTGGTAGTTTATTGATATATAGTACAAGTGTGGTAGGAGTGTTTGATTTAAAAGTAATAAAAAGTTTTCATTTTTGGAAATGGGACTGGATTGAGCGGACGTTCAAAATGGAAAAATGAGATGGTTTGAGCGGACGGAGGAGGGAGGGAGGGAGTAGTTCCAAACCAAAGTTGAGGGGGGAAGAAGAAGAATAATAATGAGATTTGAGAATTTCTTGATAGACATTAATTAGATTAGGAATCTCCTGCTTCTTCTGTACGGACATTTGCCATGTCCATCAATCCATCAACTCCACTCCGGTAAACTTACTTGTGGGGCCCACCTTGTTCCGCTACCGTTAAAAACCGACGGTCCGGTCCAACTCCTAAACCTACTTCCTAGGTTGTGACTGGATGGGATGGGATGGGACTAAGCTCCACTCTACCACTGATGGGACGCATCACACCCAACAACTTTTTTTTCTTTTTTCTTTCTCTAATATTAATTCCTTCAAACATTTGTGTTTAACTTTTAATTCAACAAATAAGTAATTAAATAGTTTTAAATAAAATATTGACAGTGAGTTTGAAAATTGATATATAGTGATATAGATTTGAAAAGTTGTAGGATACGTAAATTCTGAAATTTTTTATTGATAAAGAATAAAGTAGAATGTCGAAAAAGAGAAATGAGAACATTTGAATGAGACATTTAAAATGGAAAAATTGTACGTTTCGAGCGAGGCGGAAGAAGTAGTTATAAAGTGTAAACCTCATGATATAGTTTGAGTGCGTATGATATAAAGTTCACGGAATATGTAATAGACTACAAACCACATCCACCAAAATAAATCTCAATAAGTTTCGACAGTCTTCACTTAAAAGTTAAAAGTAAAACTCAGAAGTCATATTTTATGAGGAACCGTATGTCAAATGTCAAATTCTTAGAGAAACTAGTAAGACTAGGATGTTTGAACATGTATCTTGTATTGGAGTGATGTTAAACCTGCATCTACACGTTTTATACAATATTTTACTCAGTTAAAAAGAAAACAGTATTTTGTAAAACTAACTCAGATCAGTAACATTTACTCATGTTTCCAGAAATATGGTGTCTGGAGATGGTGTGTTCACCTCAATACAGTTTGCAGGAATATAGTATAAGAAGCATTTAATACAAATCTGTAGCATATCAGAAGAGGAATGGAAGTAGCATCAAGTATATATGTAGCAAATGGAATAGCAGTGGAGACATAAGTGAGTTAAAAATTAATAAAGATAAGAAGAAGATGAAAATAGAGAGAGTACTGACAGATTTGGAATACACAACACACAGCTCACCACTGTAGTTAATTAATTTCCCATTTATTGCTTTTCTCCTCTTTCTTTTCCTTTGGGTTTTGTTTTGTAACTATTCTCTTCTTTCTTTATTTCTTCTGCATTCTTGAACCCAACCCATGTCTTGTAAATCCCCATATCCCAATGTTCCTACTACCTGCAATCCCATATGTTCAACAATGTGGTCCAATATGTTCAACAATACTTCTAGGTCTCATGCAAGATTATAACCTTGATTCATGACACAGTAGATACGGGATACTGCCATATGACCCATACTTAACCTTGTGTATTAGACGGTGTCGTATTAATTACAAATAATCAACTAATTTACCCAACTCCCTATGTACTATTTATTGAAAAAAATCCCAATAGTGCTCCTACTACCCCTAGTTCCTGCCATCTTTCTGTAGTGATTCTTGAAATTGGAATTTGACTGTTCATATATTCTGCCAATGACACATTCTCAGTACATTACAGCCCCTTCATTTCATTCTGCTACTTTTGCACTGTCATTAGTCCTTATTTTTGCCTTTTCACTTAATGCACTTTCCAGTTTCCACTTCTCTCAATAAGTTTTCTCAACTTTCACTGCCAAAGCTTCCATTAGTACACAGGTCTTTACTTCCATCCTTACAATGCTCCATTTGTATTCAAGTACTCCATGAGTACTTAAAGGCACTTGTTGTACCTTAGAAGAAGAACAGACCACAAATTCAGATAACATAAACTCAAGATTTTTCATTCACTAAATTAGTGTTAACTAAGCCTTAATCAATCAGAAGATAAGATTTTACTACATGAAACCTCTAAGCCATGTTGATCTAATTAAAATCCTGTTCTACAACTAGCCTGCAACATCTATGTCTACTACTCGTAACATATAGTTAGATCAAAGAACTAACAATCTGCAACCTGTAATAACAACCATATCAGCAATAGAACATAAGGTTCTTAATATTCTCCATTAGCTTCGGTAGAGGCGTTGTCTTTGGTGTTGAGGGCCGGGATACTGTGGGGCTTCTTGTAGACGAACTTGAGTCCAAACGCTCAAGGTACAACCGGCCTCTGTATGCAGCAAGATGGGCGTAATAAGCTGGAGGTACCAAAGAGATAGGCTTAGTACATCTCGCAAATGTGTAGCAAAGATTGTACACCAGCTTTTGAACCTCATCAGAAGTAAATCCATTATCGTCCCACAAAATGTGGTAATGAATTGGCCTGCTTGTGCCCTTCACGCCCCAATGACTGCAAAGATAGAAATCAAATTCGCTCGGATGAGTGATCATGGTATCCACGACTGTACCTGGAGGTATATTCTCATCTGAAAAGCCATCGCGGAAAGATGAATCTGTTTCACATGGAAATAACCGAGTGTGGTGCCTTTTCTGAACCACCGTGAAAGTGATTGGTGGATTATAGCCTGGAAATCTTGAACATGCTTGGCGAATCGCTTGAAGTTCTTCACGCAACACTTTGTTGAATTGTGTTTCACTAACCCCATCACGAAAGAAAATGATTCGGCTAGGAAGAACTAAGAGCTCTCCGTAAAAGTCATCCAAGATTTCCTTTACCATAATGCTAAGATCTTCAATGATCTCATTTCGATGCGTTTGAGATCTCATTCTTGAAATGTATTTGTTCGCTGCAGGCCAATTCACACTACCAACTACTGCAGCAACCGAGGGGCTAAAATCATCCAACGGATGGGGATGCGTTACATCAGCCCCCATGAAGATCACTGGACGGTCCATTTTAAAAAGCCTTGGGAGTTGAGAAGGTAACGAGTTATAAAGAGCAACCGTGCATCCACCAACTTTTGCATTTATCTTGAGAGCCAAATTCGCAAGAAACTGCGAATTTAATTTTGTGAGGTTAGAATACAAGCAGCATTGGCTTACAACCCCAATGCTAGTTTCAGCAATTCGTTTCAGGTCAGCATATCCTTTGTGTTTCCTTTCCATAACGCAAATAAGCAGTTGGAGATTGTTAGCTGCTTGGATTTTCCTCAGTGTGGATTCCAAAAGCTTTGCATTTCCAAGAACGTGCATCGACTCAAAGATTGGGCTTACAACTGTCTTTGGTTGGAGAGAAATTCCCAACTGCTTGCACCTTTGAGATAGCTGGTTTATGAATTTTGCAATGCTGGACTTCTGTTCAGGAGTTCCACCAAAACTCAAAATTGCCCATCTCCCCACTCGAGTGCCCTCAACCACGTGGCTATCTAGAAGGTTCCATTGCCTATCACGGCGAGTAGGAGTCAAATTTCTTACATGACCATTGTTTCCGAGCTTAAGCTTTGGAGGCTGAAGAATTCTTCCTGTCAGTCGTGTCATTTCTCTCGATACTTCGAGGTTAAATTCTTTTCCTTGATTCCCACTGTTGAAAGCAAACTATTTTAATCAGCTTGAACACTTTGATACATGCAATGATAAAACTAAAATATAATTAAAAACATACCTGGTTGGACCAACTGGTCCTTCCATAACTCCATCAATGATCGCCTTGCGTTCTCTGGGCTTCTGGCAACCCATTTTGATAATCTTCGCTGTCTGATCATCTGAGAGCTTTCCGAGAAATTTCTGCCCTTCACAGATTACACAAAGCTCCATTGGAAGGTAACAAGGTTTCCTCCTACTAATCTGCAAACATGGCAGATTTCTGTACTCTATATCATAACCATGATGATCTTTAAAATAGTGCACAAGCCTCAAAATAGTCCCATCTCTATCAGGGAAACATATATTCTCAGTAATATCCTCGGTTAAACCATAAACTCGGTATCTCTGAACTGTTTCTCTATGGCGAACGAACACCCTCATGTTCTTCAGTGCTCTCTCTACTTCTATCTTCTCTTCACCTGTCAAACTCCTCGACTTTCTCTCAGAGATATCATGCAAAAAGCCAAGGCGCTTTTGCAAATAAGGTATCACCCCAATACTTTCATGGAATGCCGTAACCGAAAAATCCACATTGAGAGCAAGACCTTGTTGTGTGGGTCTCAAACTCTGAAAGAACCCTCTGAGTGCAACAGCGCCTCCCCCAATTTCTTTAGCCCCTCCCATAGTACTAGAGTAAAACGACTTTCCTGCTGATATACACTTCTCTGTAGGACCCTCACGCAACACCACATCCAATGCATGGATATACTCTTGAGGAAGAGGAGTGCACTCTTCTCTTTTATGCAAATATTTGTTCAAATCTTCGCCGTTAAGCTTCGAGACAAGCTTAACATTCACTTTGAAAATCTTAGTCCGCTGCTTTTCTGGGAGATTCATCATTTCTACCAATATGGGGAGGTTAACATAAAACTCAAGATCATCCTCAACGAATTCTACAGGACTATAGAGAGTTCTTCCACCATCAAAAACAGGAAGAGCACCAGATATGGCTTCCGCATTCTCCTCCACTATTTTGTTCTTAATCATTCGTGCAATTTCCTTAGATGGATAAGGAGATATCCCAACATCATAATGAAAGATTCTTAGCGACTTATCGAATTTTACTAAGTAATGGTTAGCAAGAAGAGTGATAGCTCTCCCTTCCACCCCACCAGAGTCTGGTCTTCTTGCAACTACCATTGCCTCCAGTTTAGAATCGACAAGCATCCTCCGGTTATTACAGGGAGGGCCAACTCTTCTTCCCATTTCTTGCCGAGCTGTTGGAATAATGAAAATTAGCAATAATAAGTGATTGTTTTGATTGAGAAGTTTCTGTTTCACATCCAATTTACTCAAACTTACATATACTTAGTAACTTGTTACTTCACAGCACACTTCTCCCCTATGTCATATTTAAATTTCTCATACTATTATGCATTCCAGCCAAAAATGAAATCAAACACATACATGATACAACCCAATTTCAAATCCAGACAGCTTCATAAGCTTCAAACAAAGTACAATATAAACTACCTCAACCTGATTTTGACAGCAAGCCATTTTTTAAGGAAAGAAAAAAGAAACTTGCAGGTTCAGTACATGATTACATTCTACTACAATTTAGTACCACTATTTTTCCAGAGACAGGCATTGCAAAAGTGACCATATTAACAGAACAACAATTAGACATCCAAATTCTACACCAAGAAATTTTCAAAACTGTGGAAAACAAAAGACCTCAGGCTTCAAGAACATAAAAAAATCAATTCCATTATTGGCACCCCAACAAGGCCAACATGCAAATAACAATTAGTACTAATCAAGAAACTAAGAAAAGTACCTGGTGTAAATGAGAAATCTTGAGGCTGAGGGTCTGAAGAAGTAGCAAGAGGGACCTTGTTCTGCTTCCCCGGAGTCTTCTTGAAATGGGGTTTGGATCCAAAGGTGTGGTTTTGAGAAGAAGGGGCGAGTGGAAGAGGTATTACTGGAGGCAGAGGAAGCAAAGCAGGGAAATTTTGGTACTGATTTTGGAAACCAAAACCAAAGCCATAACCATAGCCATAGCCATAGCCATAGCCAAGTGTGTAAGAGTTTTGCAAGAATTGGTGGTGATAGTGATAGCTAAGAGCAGGTTGGTTGGGAGTGAAAGTGGTAGTAGTCCTTGTTTTGTGGGTGCATTTTTTGGTTAAGGGTGGTGCTGCTGTATTTGAGTTTTGTTCTTCTTCTTCTTCCATGACTGAAAGTTCTTGAGAGGTGAAATGAAACAGAGAGAGTCAGCAGCAGCATAAAAGGAAATGCCCTTTTTGCATGAAAGAGAAGAAAGGCACCCTCTCCCTTTTTCATTATCTTTTTTTTGTCCTTTTTGTTTTCCTTTCTATTCTTCATTCTGTATAAATTTTCAACATGTTTTATTCACATTTCTGTTTTTCCAATGTAATTTTAATCACTTTCTGACTTGCATTTTAACTTTTGTTAGCTTGTAGTATAACCTATACTACTCCATCAAAATACGGACCAAACATTCACGTATTCTTTGACATTGAGATTGAATTAGACACTTAAGTTAACATTTAACTGATTGCTACAGTAACACTTAGTGGTGACATTGAGTTAAACACTCTTTTTTATCTCTTCAAAACCCAGTTACTATTATTGGATACTGGACTAATAAAAGTTTATAACTCTAAAACTTAATCGGGTGTCGATCAATTTCACTCATAAGAGATAAGAATGTGTGACGAAAATGTTGTTTTGTATAGTTGATATTAAAAATGATGGAAGGATAGTGAGGATGTCAACAGATTATAATCCGCCTAAATCCGTTAGAAAATCCGTTCACATCACAATCCGCTTCATTTACTGAAAAAAATTTAATATGGTTAGATAGATTATGATGTTAGGGGTGCAGTGGTGCTAATCTAAACCTACACTCATGCTTGTTTCTTAATGAAAAATGAAACAGATTATGAACGGATTCTGGAAGGATTTTAGCGGATCACGATCCATTGACATTCCTAATTGAAATAATAATGTATTGAGAAATGTAACCAACCGTATATGGTTAGTTCGAATGTTGAGTGGGTAAAAAGGTGGAGCAGTGTATTGCTATATTTATAGTGCCCTATTTAATAGTAAGTAGAATAGAAGAAGGGGGTATTATATTTGGGAAGGAAGAAAGTTTAAAGGAAGGTAGGGAGGACAGAAGGCATTGTGTTGGTTTGTAGTTGAAAAATCAGAATGTGTGCATTTATTTTATTGAGACATCACTATCCATCTCCCTATATTTGTTACCATGACAATGACTCACACTCACTAGTATTGGAGGGAGGGTTCATTCCCTTGTAGACTGTAGTAACAATTCTCCTTCCTTGTGTCTTTTTGACCTCCTTAACATTGGATCACATTTACCTCAACCCAACATCAACAACTTGTGCCTTTGTCTTTTCTTTTGTCTTTTAACCTCCCTCCCTATCACTTGAGTACCCAAGGACCTTCTTGTACTATGCCTTTCAATCGTGCTTTTTCCTTCTTCCTTGTTTCCTTCCTTACACCCACATGGCCTCCGAGATACATAATAATGTCTAAAACTACGTTCAATTCACTTGAAATTTTCTGAAATGAACTGAAATCAGGTCTAAAGTTATACTACAAAGACCAGATTTGAAGTGAACTGAATTGACATGAATTGACCAAACACAACAGAAATTAAGTTGAATTGAACAGAGTCTAAACCTTTTTCAATTTGATATCAATATACTACTCCCTCCGTCCCACAAAACTTTACACACTACCAAATAAGAAAGCTACCCCACATACTAAAACATTATTTTAATATCATTACACTTCTTTATTACCACACATTATCTAAAAGTAACATACCCCACTTACGTTTTCATTTTAACTTCATTAATTTAACTCATTTTTTTAAACTGCGCGCAAACTCTAATGAGTAATGTTTTGTGGGACGGAGGTAGTAATAAAACATCTAAAACGGTAAATTATGACACTATTAAGAGGATGGAGGAAGTATTAGTTTATCGAATGACGTAAGTGTTGAATCGCATATGATTGATTTCAATCTCTAATTTATGTTGAACATATAATAAAGCAGACACAAATTTGAAATCCTGATACTTTTTGAGGAATGGTTGCGACCACATGTATCGCGCTCCAAATGACGATATCAATTGATACTAATTGTTGGGAAAGTCCATCTATAAGTGGTCTTTTCGGAAAGTCCACTCAATATTGTTGATGTTAATGTTAAAATAGGTGATGTTTATTATAAAATATTTGATGTTTATCATTGAATAGTTGATAATTTATAAATAGTTGATGTTAATAATAAAATAGTTGATGTTTAATGTAAATAGTAGATTATTTCATAGTAGAATAGTTGATGCTTAATGTAAATAGTCGATATTTCATGATAAATCGTTGATGTATTGTAAAATCGTTGATGTTTATTGAAAAATAGTTGATGTTTATTGTAAATTGTTGATGTTTATTGTGAATAATTGATGTTTATGTTAAAATATATGATGTTATATTGTAAATAGATAATGTTTTTAAGTGGATTTTTCGAAAAGACCACATTTAGTGGACTCTCCAAAAAGTTTCTCATGAATTGGTATAATATTTGCAGGAATAATATGAATAATATAGTGTGATATTCCAACTAACATCTTTCATGACGTACAAGTAGTGATATATCATAATATTGTTTGTTGTGTCAAAGTTGTGTCATACAACCAAAACCAACTTGAACGAGTCCACTGTCTTAAAGAGTGTGGTAGCGCCTTTAAGCTGATTGAAGTGTGGGTGATATAGGTTTAAGCGAAATCCAACAAAACACACAACTATTCATAGCGACCTATAGGAAGTCCAAAGAGTCTTCAGTGACTCTTGAGCAACACCCAAAAAAAGAAGATCGAGCTTACAACGTCTACAAGACCTTTCCCGACTCCACAAACTTGAAGATGAATGAGTTAATATATAGAGTTTCTTCAATGGCTAACAAACTTAAGAGCTATAAAACGTGTTAATCCAACCACTCAGATCACCGGTAAAAGTATCCTCTTAGTTAGATCTCTTGTATTGATGAAATTGAGTTTTGGCATGCATCACTATAGCACCTCCCGGCCCTCTCTAAAACAGTTCCCTACTTTTTATCATTTTAGTCGTTCTAACGAAGTTGTTCACTCTACTTTATTCATCGTTTTAGGAAAATTGAACATAATTTTATATTCTCTTATTCCAATATAAAGTGATTTTAAATCCTATTACGAACTTATTCATCTTTAATATATACTACAAGTGAACTTCACTACTAATATACATTTATATTATAGAAGTATTTTTCTTATTTTACGCGTGGTTAAATATAGTGAACAACTGTGTTGAGACGGAGAACGGAGCAGTTAATACAAACACATTTTATTTTATATAGGCTGCCGGCTGCCCTACCATATAATTTATCCTAATCTTACACAAGTGCTTTAGTCAGTAAGAAAATGATGTTTTAATCTCATGATAACTATGATTAGACTTTGTATTGATCCATCCATTTGATCTATAACTGATTTACCGATTTAACCTAGAAGTGGTTCACTCGTTGCTTTCTTCTTTTTCTAGCTAATTATCCTCATTTGCAAATTTCAAATTGCAAATTGCAATGGACAGTTTACAACTGAACTGGACCGACTGCCGAATCCATTTTGAATAGTGATAGTAGACTAGAGACCATTGATCTCGTTTCTAACATAAAAAAAAACTGAATTTGACATATCAGAAATGACAGGTAAATGTCGCTATCTTTCATAATTGCCGTTTGTTGATTACTAGTTACAAGTTATAATCTGAGTAAATCATGGAGTGATGTAATGCATAAACATGGATTTCATCACACTTTTATGATTAGCCCATCAGATTAAGGAAATTAAACATTATATCATTAGTCAAATACAACTGCACTAAGAAAAGCTAATTGATTTTTGATTGACCAACCCATTTTGGCAATATGCAATACCAGACAAAACATGCATTTTATTGACTTATTATGACCATCTTTAAAAGTATACTACTACTACTTCTTTACAAATTCATATCACACAGGATTATCTTGTAGGCCTGAGTTGAAATCATATGAAATTGTTAATATTCGTGTCATAAACTACAAGATCATATGATTAAGCATCCGTTTATTTCACTTAAAAATCTCTAAACTGAACTAAACTTAATTGAAGTATAAATTTCAACTAGTTTATGAACTAAATCGAACATAACAGAACCTAAATACAAACTAGCCAAGACATGTTTGATTAGGTGGTGTGATTGTGTCTCTAATGTAATGAGTTTGGCATAGATATTGTTGTCAAGTGTTGAATTATTTGTTCTCGGAGCCACCATTTTGCCTTAACTTTTATCAACATCTTGAGTGGTGCGGGCTAAGATTGAGTTGGGGATTTTCATTTTTAAGAATAAAAGAGCCTTGAATTTGGGGATGGTAAACGGACAATATGATGATGACCTTTTCCCTACAATTTTAACTTATGGCCATTACAGTTTATATGGACCACATGATAATGAGCCCATCTTTTTTTTTTCTTTTCTATGAAATTGATCTCAGGAAACTAGAATAGTGGCAAGATTCTGAGATCACTATAGTTAGGTACAAGATATCTGTACTAAATATCCTCTCTTCTAATTGAAATATTTATACACATACTAATTAATTTACATTATTGAATTTTAGGAGTTATAACTAGGGCCAATGGTGCTTGGCACTATGCCTGTCGTTAACAAAGACAGGCAGAATGGCGCCCAACAGGCGCCATTTGCCCCTGACGTTAACAAGGACAGGGCCATCTCGGCGTCCCACGCCGAGATGGCGTTGGCCACTTGTGGTAGGCCAGCAGGCCCACCACAAGTAAACGGCTCTTTTACTTTTATCTTTTTTTAGTTTTTTGCCTTTTCTGAATTAAAAAAAAAAAGAAAATTTTGAAAAAAATCCCAACAGCTATATTTTCAGATTATCTATAAATTGACACCAATATTGGCTATGTTTCAATCATCCCTCCTCCCATTCTCATTTCTCTCTTAACAAACTCAAAACACTCTCTACTTCAAAATTTCCGACGAAATGGACGGAAACACTCCTCCAAACTCCGGCAACTTTGCCGATCTCCACCAATATCTGGCACAAACCAATCCTGGAATGTACCAACAATGGTTGAGCCAAAACCGATCATCCCACACAGTCAACCACAACCTCACGACTTCCCTAGACCTTACGTCCCGTACACCGACCCATATTCCCAAAATTATAATTCTCCACCGAGTAATTTATCATTTTTCACCCCATTGACAAAAACGAATGAACATGGAGGTGGTCGAAGATGTTGATGCTGGTGCACCAATGGAGGAAAGTGGTGGCAGCGGGAGCAAGCGTTACAGGTTGAATGACGACGTCACGAGTTCAAAAAGGCATATGGGACGTGACAAGGCAAAGAAAGCAGCTAAAGCAGCAACTGAAGGTAACTCATCTATGGATGCAGTAACTGAAAGCATGTCGACTTGGCAGGCGAATTTTCCTAGTCATCTTGATCTCGAGGGGAAGAAATTGGATTTTGAAAGAGAGAGGCTCGATTTTTACAATCGCAAGATGGAAGCTAAGGCAGAAATTGCCAGGATCAGTGCTGCTGTAAATGTTGAAGTTGCTAAGGAGGTTTCTAGGGGTCAGATTGAACAAGCCAGGTCTGCTAAGTACGGAATCTTAATGCAACTGTTGGAGAACTATACGAGTTTGAACGCTAAGAAGCGTGCCATGGCTGATGCATTGGCAAATGAACTGGACATGGATGGCTAAAGTGGGAGAATCCAATCGTTCTGTGTTTTCAATTGTTCGTCTTTTAAGTTGTATTGTTCGTTAAGTTTCAAGTTAGTGTGTGATTTCCGCAGTGTAATTCCTTTTAAGTTGTATTGTTCGTTCATTGTGTTGTTGCAATTTGAATTTGAATTTGAATTTGTCAGGAATCTTAACTTTAATTTGTCAGGAATCTTAACTTTAATTCGTCAGGAATCAATTCAGAAGTTTGTCGGGAATCCAATCTTGTCAGAACTTTAATTTGAATTTGAATTTCAAACAACAAAACTCTAGATATATAAGTGGACCTTGTATGGTTAACATTGATGTACCACTCCAAGTATTCAACCGAAAACATTTGCACACATTAAACCCATGGCCGGTACTTGGCATGATACATCTTCAGAAACAAACCCGGACTTGTCATCTGATGAAAGTTTCGATGATGATGGTTCCTCAAGTTCCAACCCATTCATACAAATGCATAACACAATGATGCAAAACTATCCCCGCATAATTTCCGCTCTACACCAACAACAACCACCACCACCAAAAATCAAGCGTAAGCGCCGATACTGTAATCGGGAGAGGGAGGCTCATGCCGCAACGATCTTCAAAGACTACTTTTCACCCACAACCGTGTACTTTCCAGAGAAATTTCGACGAAGATTCAGGATGTACAGGCCATTATTCTATAGGCTGGTGGAAGGGGTCGTGGAGCAAGATCCATACTTCCAGGAACGTCCAGATGCAACTGGTCGAGCTAGCCTAACCAGATGGCAAAAATGTACTGCGGCCATGAGAATGCTAGCGTATGGAGTGTCAGCTGACGCGGTTGATGAGTATTGTCGTCTTGGTGAGACAACAGGAAATGAATGTCTTGAACGTTTTTGTGATGCCGTAGTGTCGAAGATTGGTCCAACATATATGCGAAAAGCCAACGAAGATGATATACGCCAGCTACTTCAAATCAATGCTGCAAGAGGGTTTCCATGCTTGAAAGTATCGATTGTATGCACTGGATATGGAAGAACTGCCCGACGGGATGGAAAGGTCAATTCCAAGGTAGAAACAAAAAAGCTACGCTGGTGTTAGAAGCGGTTGCATCACAAGATACTTGGATATGACATTCATTTTTTGGCGTATCTGGTAAAAATAATGACCTAACCATTGTTCAACGGTCACCAGTATTCGATGATCTCCTAAACGGAGTTGCCCCTCCAGTT
>JAYMSL010002481.1:0-14225 GCA_036897195.1 Plantago coronopus | reverse complement strand
GACCTCTTACTTCTGATAAAGAATTACATGTATTATGAATTTAATCATTCAGCTATCCGGGTTCAATAACTATGACTACATTACACTTAGCAGTGTTGCTATTATGGAAAACAACACAAGTTCATACCGATTTTGGCACACATGTCGCAATTAAATTGATAATGTAACTGGAGAAATGGCAAGCAGAGCAAGCCGGTACCTCAGGGTAGGTCAACCTCAATGCAAAATAAGGAGGTACTCCAATTTCATGGACTCCCAAGTATGGATCTGGTGATATAACAGACCTGCAGGCAAAGTTCACTCTCTTTCCCATCATCTTCTGACGGAAAGCACCCTCTTTTTTTTCCAGCAACTGAATAATTCCAGTATTATCCCTCTGAGCTCGAACTGCAAAAATATTATATCAGAAGTGAGAAACTACGCCCAAGGATATACCGATAGATTTCTTGGTATTATATTAAGATATTAAGACCGCAAAACTAAAATAGTAAAATTGTCTAAAACAACGATTCTACTATACAAAATGTATTGAAAGTGAGGTAGAACCTCAGAGGGCAATTGAAACTCTTATGCCACCAGAGTCTCTAAAGCTAAAATAACCAGAGGAAAAAGAGAGAGGGAGGGGGGGTCACACATGTTGAAATTTATGCTCACGCGTAGCAAGTTCAAAATAAAATTATGGACCAGGTAAGTGGTGGAAGCATACTGCTGCATATATAAGAGGTCATATTCTAAGAATGCTATGGCACATCTAAGCCTGATGAGAAAAATATCCAAAATAAATGTTAAAACACCTTCTGCAGCTATAAGAGGTCGAACCAGAACAATAGATAACCCTACATCCATCATTATACAGCTGTTAATTGTAGAAATTGGTCTTTATTTTCATTTTTAGCACTTAAAAGTTAAAACAGCCTCAGCCTCAGCCTTTGTCTGAATAAATGAGAATAGGCTACATAGATTAATAAAACCATACAGAATCATGCCGCCACGATTACATGAATCAGTGTTCTCCACATGTCTATGAAATTGGCTAAATTGCTCAGCAACTAGCAGCAGATATACATGCACAACCAGAAATGTAATAGCAGAATACCGCATAAACCTATAACAAGTTAACAAATAGTACTATTTGAACATGAAAATGAGAATTGTCTTACTGCTGGCAGTTTTGCTATCAACATAGACATTTACAGATTGCTGAAGCTCCATCCATCTACGGATTATCTTTGACTGTTCAGCATTAGAATTATGAGCTTCTCCTAAAGCGATATTTGATGCCAACACCTTCCCCAATAGAACAGTAAGAGGATGCTCCATTATCTGAAAAAAGAATAATAACAGAAACCATTAGAAAGGAGCAGAGAAGACTTACATGAGAAGGTAACTAAATATTATAATGTTATCAGCCCATTCAACCCATATTTGTAAAACCATCATACGGTTATAAAGTTCAACGTTCAAGCATCTCACAACCTAGTGCAAATATTTTCGCTGCTTCAAATCTAAAAAGGATGTAAATTTCATAGCAAAAGGTCCTCGTACAGAACGAGTCCATTTCTAGGCTTTACTAAATGTACTCATAAACAAAAAGCAGAAAATCAGGAAACTACATTCTGCTAAATACACAACATGTTTACAGCCAACAGCCACAGACAAGAAAAGTTTCATGATAAAGTGATTATCAATGCAATCATAAGTGACTCTTTGAGTAAAGTCATGTTTCTTACAACTTACAGAATCACCAGTTTTCGCCGGAGGTCGGAATTTGATTGGTGTGACAAGAATAGTCTCTAGGAAAAACATAGAGTACCCATTTATGTTTCCAGAAATATCACATTGCTCTGGCAGAATATTACATAAGAATGAGCATAAAGAAGCTTCATTCGTCCACAAACGACTCAGAATACTCATAACCTGCAATCATCATAAGCAAAGGCTCGGTTAGAGAAACAGGTCATAAAATTAATTGGTTAGTAAGATCAATCAGAACACTGAGAAATGATGGCAAAAGCATCCACCTGTGATGGCAAGAGAGGTCCTGAAGAAGCCATTAGCTCCTCTAGATCATGAGTGAAATTTTTCTTGAGCTTTGTGTGTCTTCTGCTATGATTTTCAGGTATATCGGATGAAACTATGAATGAATCAGCTTCAATTATCTCAGAACCATCCTTCCGCGAAGAATCAGCATTCACCTCCTCAGAGACACTGAACGCTGCATTCAATTTACTGCATCGAATGGCATTGGCTCGGATAACGGATCCAGGTAGTTTAACCTGTAGAAAGTATTTAATATTGATGGATTAGAGAAAGAATGAAATGTTTGCTTCTGAACAAACGGATCAGCCTACCCCAACAGACCACAAATTACCTACCAGTTAATTTGCACTCCAGTTCAAACAGTACATGCAACAAGTTCCGAGGCTAACACAAACATGGCAAAATCCTATTTAGAGTCACTTCTATAGAATGAATGAAGTATCATTTCCCAGAGTACTTAAAATCTAACTTCTAACTGTGAATCACTGAAAATGGAGGGGTTCAATTACATTGAAAGATATTTAAGTTTGCTCATTAGAGGATGAAAGTTCTTCAGTCACATGTCATTTATTCTTTACTTATAAACAGTCATATTAATTTGTAAGGTCTCTGTGACAAAGAAAACCATCAACAGAACGATGTGAGCTCACAATTTCATCAGACTATTATCATAGAACCTGAAGACGATGATAGAACTGAAGTAGATCAACAAAGGCAGTGACATGTCTCTTTTTAGCTTATAAAATAGTAATAATTTAAGAAAATATTCAACTGAATTACATGAACTCAAAATATCACCAGATTATTATCACAGATCAACACTAAGACGGTTGAAGCCTCAAGTAGATTAACAGATAGTATTATTATAATTAAGATTATTATTGTTATTATCATTATTATGATTATAAAGAGAAGAACTTAATCAACAAAATTTCATCACGTATTATCACAGAACAGCCTCAAGACAATTAGAAATCTGTAGATTAACAAATATTAAGATTATAAAGAGATCAAGGCACTTCATCAGCAAGCTTTCAGTACACACTGAGGGATCTACGTTGATTTATTGTTTTGTTTGATCGGTTAAGACTTACCAGATCAATCCATCCAAAAGTTGGTTTTTTGATTCTTGGACTTGTGCAATCACACTTCTTGCATTTTTTCTTATTCTCTGTTTTCTTCAAAAACTCATCCAGTAAAGACATGGCTTCAGTGAGGTGAATACTATCCCAACGCCTACCCTTGGTAGACTCTTCGTTATCATGAACATCATCAAGTATTGTGGACCGTAAACTCCCCTGACTATCCTCTCCGTCTATTGTATCATTAAAGTCCGGATCTATTCCTTTTTTGTCGTTTACTGAACTCAACCTTTTTGCACCAACAATGTCACCCTTCGCAATTAGCTCTAGTTGAGTGACAAATCTCTCCACCTAAATAATAGCCACAAGAGTCCTCAAGAAGTAAGACAAGGACGAACCGAGAGAAGGAAAAGAGTATATAGAGAAAGATGCATATGTAGATACTAAAATTGAGTACAAAATATTGCATTACCCTTGCTTTGCTAGATTGAAAATGGAAGCAATAGAGACAGGTCCGGTCTAAAATTTTAAACAACAAATTAAACAGCAATGGGTTGAAGGCAGGTGAAACAAGGAGGATATGCCCGCAATGACCATTGCAGAGAAACGAACGCTGTCCGCACGTTACACACCTGCATATCAGTGGTTATAACATGTTACACACATCGGAATCCAATAAATTTAACTAACTAACTAAATAAAACGAGTCATATATTGGACATTAAGATCCCATTAGTAGCTATATTACCATAACAAAAATAAATAATAAGAGTCATTTACTTACATAGAATTTTCATTCAGAGGCCCAAGAGCCGGATCGTAGAGTCCGTTGGGGCATGGTGTACCCATTGCGTCAACTAACACAGGATTTGTGATTCTAACAACACTGTGCTTCCTGACCTCTTCATTCGTCATGAACCCAAACTTAACGGCCTTCACGGCCTCAGTTGTACCCTATGTTATATTACAAACAAAACTAAGATTACACATCCATGCCCACAGGGAATAAACATAACACATAATCAAACCCAACTGAAAAGTACAGAACCAAAATTAACACTTCTCAGATCAGCAATAGCAGACGGCACATGACGTGGTGTGTTCACCTCACATCCTGATGTTCACCATCCCTCAAAACATGAGAGTAAATGCTATGCAACACTACCAACATATGACACAGTTTCCGAATCCAAAAACACAACTGACGTAACAAGATATTTTCATGCTTATCAGATTTCCATAACACCTACCAGTTTGGACCTCAATTTTGAATCATTACAACAGTACATATAATCAAGCCAACCAGCTGTGCAAATTCGCATTACTAAATGCTCAATTACGCCATCAATTCACATCGAATTATCTAATGAGCACATGAGCATAACGTAAAGAGATTAAAAAACAAAAAAAAGTAGAATAGAACCTCAGATGCTTGCGCCATTGAATACAACTACCGAGCACTTAATGGGAGGTAACTTCGTGCAGGAATACAAAACCAAAGGCAACTGGAAGCTACTCTGTGCTCAAATCCAGGATATGCTGAGCTCCGCACAACCAGCTAGAATGTAAAAGGGGCCCTAGCTGTAAAAGTGGCCCTCACTCCTCCGACTAGAGTCAAAACCCTGCTGCTCACTCCTCCGACTAGAGTCAAAACCCTGCTGCTCACTCCTCCGACTAGAGTCAAAACCCTGCCTGCCAAGAAAGCATTGGTACAAAACAGCACCAATTTGGCAAAAAGTAAAGGTGGAGTCGGTAGCGGATGGAATAACGGCGCCGGAGATAGAGAGAGGAAGTTGTATAGCCTTTCCGCGCTACACTGCACCGTGAATCCGGCGTCTTATAACCTACTCCTTTTAAACCCTCCAAACCCTGCAATTTATAGTGGGTTAACGGTCCTGTATCACATAAAACATTCAGTTGGGCCAACGCTAGCTCGATGCCAATCGCGCTTTATACTGCACTAATAAATACTAATTCGCGACCTACGTTTTGATAGTTCGTCGGACAAGAATTCATCAAAAAGTTGTACCCAGTCTGAAGTAATGAAGAGCTTGCAGCCATTAAAATACGAAAATGGTGAGGAGACAAGAATTCGAGAGGGGAAGAAGAAGAGTTACAATGAAAAGGCTTGTACAATCACATACAAAGTTGAAATTAAAACCAAGCAGATCTAAGAAGAAGACCTTAATACCGGCAAGCGGAGCCACTTCACCAGACGGAGCAAATAACGAATTAGAGTTGAGAGAAAAAAGATGTTAAATTACGATAAGCTAAGCGGCAGACATTTTACTGTAGAAGAATGTAATGTCCTGGCAATACTAAATCGAATCCGAAATTTGATCCGAAGTAATCCGATCCGAAATCCGAATTTCAATCCAAATAAAGACGGTCGAACGATCCGAACATGATCCGCAATCCGATCCGGATCCGAATATGATCTGAAGTATTCAATAACCGAAATTGATCTGGAATATGAATTGATCCGGGTTAATCCGATCCGAATCCGATCCGGAATATATATTAATCTGAAAGAATCTGATCCGAAGTAATCCGACTAAAATTTCATTCGAACAAAACCGATCCGAATTCATCCGATCTTAAGTGCAACCGATCCGAAGTAAATCCGATCCGAATTATATCAGGAAGTAAATCCGATATGAAGTGTATTGAGTTAAATCTAACTGAAAATCTAAAATCATATTAGACTAGATACACATACACATGTTCTCATTTGTTTGTTGAGAAACTTTTAGGAGAGTCCATTAAAAAAGTGGACTTTTCAAAAAATCTACCTAAAAACATTATTTATTTATAATAAAATATCAACTATTTTAACATAAACATCAATTATTCACAACAAACATCAACTATTTACAATAAACATAAACTATTTTTATAAACATCAACTATTTGCGAAACTTCAAATTTTTATATTATGAAACATCGACTATTTACATTACACATCAACTATTTTGACATGAAATAATCGAATATTTACATTAAACATCAACTATTTTACCATTAACATCAACTATTTATAAGTTATTAACTATTATATCATGAAAATCAAATGTTTTATAATATACATAACCTATTTTACCATTAACATCAACTATTTCACCATTAACATCAATGAATTATTATGAAACATCGATTATTTACATTACACGTCAACTATTTCGACATGAAATAATCAACTATTTACATTAAACATCAATTATTTTACCATTAACATCAACTATTTATAATTTATCAACTATTCTATCTCGAACATCAAATGTTTTATAGTATACACATAACTTATTTTGTAATTAACATCAACAATATTGAGTAGACTTTCCTAAAATTCCAATTAAAGGTGGATTTTCCCAACAATTAGTATTGTTTGTTTGACTCATATGAATTCATCTATATTTCTCTATTATTTTAGACTTGTCCCATTTGTTTATTTGACTCATATGAATTCATCTATCTTTCTCTATTAATTTAGACTTGTGGGGTTATGTGTTTGGAATCAATTGTAATATAAGTGTTCCGAATTTGAATTGATCTCATCTGAAATTATTTTATCTGAAGTAATCTGATCCGAAAATATCCGACCGAAGTAATCAGATCCGAAAACATCCGACCGAAGTAATCTGATCCAAAAACATCTGAATTAAACCGATTCGGTAATGATCCGAAGTCGAAATTATCTGAATCATTATTATCTGAATCTGAATCCGAATCCGAACTTGGCGAATCTCAACGATATCCGAATCCGAATCCGATCCGATCTGAAAACGAATAAAATCCGAAAAAAGGTGGGTATAGAATAGAATCTGATCCGGTCTCCACCTTGATTGACCGGAAAGTTTGGAGAAGAAAGGAGATGGAGATTTATTATTGGAGGTTTGGAGAAGAAGGGTTTGTTTGAAAATAAATTTTGGAAAGTTGGGTGATATTGAAATTTTATTAAGTTTGTTGATAAGGTCATGTTTGGTTTCAAATTAGGAGTTGGAGTTTTTTGAGTTGTTTCACTTTTTTGGATTCTCAGGACTTAAGTGTAATTGATACACTACGTACTAACAGACGGTCTGATAGTAATAATCCTTTTTTTTTAAAAGTGTTATTCGTAGGCTTGTAATCCTCCGATTAGATAATTTAGACCCATGAAAAAATTTGATCGGTCCAGGTCCATATACTTCTTCTATAATCAAATGCACTAACGTTTGTTTACAACAATAATATTTCTTATAATTATTTATTTTAAAAATGTTTCATTACCTGTTACTAGGAAATTAAAATTACACTTTTCACTATATATTTATAAGTAATAATATTTCAAATAAATAAATAAGTAAATAAATAAATAATATTTTTAGTATATAATAATAATACGCTTTCACTTTCTGTTTTTCTTCAAAATTTACGCTTTCACTTTCGCTTTCTCGCTCGTGCTTTTGCCTCCATTTTCGCACTATGTGAGTTAGTGTTAAACCCTTCTAGGCTTGGATATATAGGCCGACAACCAAGTTAGCCGCAACTGGGACGCGCTATTCGTCTAGACCGCGAATCGACCAACACAGAGGAATTGGCAGTTTAACAAAACATAATTTATGGTAATTCGTGAACTAGATATGCACTAAATCGATATGCATCTTTTCGTAATCTCACATGTCATTTCTCACAATTTATTCTTAAGGCTCCATTATTTTCAACCGAGAATTCCTGAACTGAATTGAAGTACAAATTCGAACTATCCAAAGTTGAACTGAACATAAATGATCTGAACTAAACTGAATGGAACTGAACTTTAGTTGAACAATATATAGTCTAAATCAACTTTCTAAATTTAATTAGACAAAGTTTTGTATTACATCGTATATGGTTAGGTACACACATTATGTTATAAGTTAAAACACATATGTGGATACTCCCTCTGTCCTAGTAAACTCTACCCACTAGGGTTGGGGCGAAATTTAAAAAAACGAGTTAAAATAATGGGGTAAGTGTGATATGTTACTTTTTAGTGATACAGAAGTAATATTGATGTTAAAATAATGTTTTAGTGTGTGGCTAACTTTCTTATTTGGTAATGAGTAAGTTTTGTGAGACACAAAAAATAGAAAAGTTTGTATAATTTTGTAGGACGGATGGAGTATAACGTATGTGTTTGGTGGTATATGTACAAACTGGTAAAATTATATACAATACATTAATTTACCAAAATGATATAAACGGATACATTGATGACCACATACTCAAAGTAGAAAGTGGGATAGTTAACTCTTTGTTGCCAAAAGAGCCATGTTTAAACCTATTACTATACTCAACTTGTCCGTTGCTGGTGCTCCGCTTGTGAGACCGGATTCTTCATCAAAATTAGGTCGATTGAGAGTTTTTGGTCGAAATCATACAATAAGTATGCTAGGTCGGCACAAGTAGGTAAGGGTTTGGAGAGGGTGGCTGATTTAGTCCACAGTTTGCAAAGGGGTGGTAATTTTAGTACACCGGTCAACAAGTCAACACGCTCATGCACACGTGGCGCTCTACGTTGGCGAACCGGTATTTTTTGTTTGTTTTGAGTTTTTTGATGTTTTTTTTACAATTCCGATCAAACCGCCGGCATAACCCAAAACCGGTTTGCCGGAATTTCGTCAATATCGGCCAAAATACCGGTATTTTGGTCATTTAGGGGCCTGAAGACCAGTATAACCGGTTAAACCGCGACATTTAAAACATAGGCTTGGACTGCCAGGTTGAATCAAGTGATACACCAGGCTAAGCTCATAGTGCTTGTCAAGCTGATGTTTTGTCCCCCAAGTTGACTCAAGTATTGTCTACATCAGACTTTATGAAGATTCCTCTGACTGACATTAGATGTAAGGCTGCGAGATCGACTATGATTCCAGGTTGATCTTTGTGGTTGGTGACTGACCTGGCAGCGTGGGACCAGTACAAGTCGACAAAAGTTGTTTAAGCTACTGCAACAAATCACATCAAGACGAAAAGGGTTGTCAGAGGTTCAAAAGGCGTGAGAATTCAACGTGTTTAACATGTATTAAATGTGTCTAACCAATATTATTGCTTCTACTCCTATAAATACCTATCAAAGCTCACTCATGAAGAAGTGTTAGGTCATTCTAAAGTCTTCACAAGCATTCATGCATTAAAATATTTAGGACCAAGTCATCTACCGTATCCATACTTTTCTCAAGATATCAGATTAGAGAAATTACAATCCTTGTAACCTTTTTATTTCTCACCAAAAAACTATGTTTTGAAACCCGGACCCGAAAGTTAACCCGGACACCCTACCCGATGTAAAGCCCGTGGGTCAACCTGGGTCAATACATATGAAATTATTCATATATAATGATAATATTTGTTATATTTAAACTATAACCATTTAATTTTTCACCTTTAAATGAATAATGATAGATTAAGATCACTAATAATCCAATATAATTATAATAGCAAAGAAGTGGCCGGTAACATAACAATTACAACCAGGAACCAAAACCTTGTTTATTTGTTAGTTCAAACCGGATTAACCCGGTTTTTGGTTTTTTTTAAAGAGGTTTTTATGGATATTTTAGAGGTTTTCACTAGCTTTTTAGTGGTTGGTGATTTTTTGCGGTTTTTTGGGGTTTCCGGCAGGACACCGGGTGACGGTCGACCCATCGGGTTTAATAACACAACCAAGAAGAACAGATCCAGATTGCTAGACTACCAGTCTAGCGCATAAAACAACAAAGTATCTTTATTTGTTTGAAGTTAAAAGTTGTGATAAAAAGATCTGCAGGTACTAGTGAATTACATGCTGAGGCCGAAGTGGATTAGTGGAGTAATACACCATTTTCCAACACCACTATAAGTTTATGGGTTACTAGAAAACATGTGACACGCTACGCGTGTCATTGAGTTAAATTTGAATGTTCTATAAGTATATTCATCTTGTTATTGTGTCACTTTTCTATAGGTTTTATATTATTTTTTATTTTGTGTTTTTGTTTGATAAAATAGTGGAATTTTCGAATACTTATTAGAAATAAAAAAAATGCTCGAAACATATTCATTCTTGGTGTCAAATCGTACATATTAAGAACAAAATATTTTAGTGAAATCGGAATAATTTTTGCATATATGATATAGTAAATCACTTTTTTTTTTAAAAAAATAACAATTTGATAAAATTGTATTTTTTTTACTATTATATAGAAATAAAAAATCATCGAAACTCGAAACATATTTATTATGGATGTCAAATTGTAGATATTGACAAAGAGATTAATTTGGTGAAGTTGGAATTATTTTAGTTGATGTAATATAAATTGATTCCAGAGACAAAATCGCAGGAAAAAAAGAGTTTGAAGGGAGGGAGAAACGTGTGAAATTGAACTAAACAATTGTTTGATTTAAGATACCTAACAACAAATGTTAGTGACTGGCCACTTATTATAAATGGTATATTACTTTATGCAATCATATTACTCTCACTGCTATATATGTCTAGTCTCACCGACGAGCACGAAAGTGTACACATTGCACAAGTTAACACTTAACACATGATATGATATCAAGGAGAGCTCGTAGTTTTGATAGGTTGAACCAATTAGTCTAACAGAGTCACTCCGCTGCATATACAACTCTATTCGAAAGCCTGAAAAACTTTCTGAATATCATTGTGCGAAAAGTTTAAAAGTCTATTCACTGCTCATTTAGACTTTGAATTAAACTCTCCCGGACCAACAACTTGTATTTAATGTTAAGACGCGAACTAATTATTTCCCATATGCATAAATGCGTGAGTGCAGAGGTACTTCAAGCGTAGTTCGTGAAGTGGGATGAGTCGGTGATCTAGTGATTGACATTGAGTTAAGCCTTTGGATTAATGGCTTAACTCAATGGTACAATTACATTTATCTTTGGCACTCATTTAAGGAATTTGACTTAACTCTATTATTCCACCTTTTCTATTTGAATATTTTAAATTTTATCTATTATCAATTTATCAATCACCAAAGCTCCATAACACCCTTTTGTAACTTGATTTGATGAATGAAGTTTCCTTATCAAAAAAAAAAAAAAAGCTCCATAACACCAATATATATTCTTACACATATTCTTTAGGTTAAGAAAATTTGATAACTCAAATTCCTAACTAAGTGACGGAGTTGTTTAGCAGTCGGTTAGAGGGTTTACGTACAAAATTAAAATTTAGATTTGATATTAAATTAATTTCAAGTTATTTCTTCTATATTTACATGGAACTTAATTATTCATGAGTTGATAAATCACAGTCCAAAACATAATCGCGATAAGTCTAAAACATAATCTGGCGTGACCCTGGACGGTGGTGGGAGAGTCGGCTTGAGCTCCCCTGTGCTTCTCTCCTCTATTCTTTTCTGTATATATATACATAATAATACATATCCCACTCATCAAGCTCTCTCTGTTCATCTCCATATTAACTCTGATACAACAAATCTCAGACTATGGGTAACGTTCCACCCCTATATTCTCGTCACGATTTACACCACAATGTTGGATGGTTTTGTATCTAATTCATAACCTAATTTCAGGAGATAGAGGCAGACCTGGCAAGAAATTCAAGTTCACCAAAGAGGAATACAGAGCTGTAGTTCCAGATGACAACGAATCTCATTTCGGGGAGGAGGATGATGATCGCGATGGTAATTAATTCATTCATGCTGTTGTTTGGGTAAATTTTTCGGATTCAAATGATTGAATTGAATTGAATTTATTTGCTTCAAAAGGTGAGGGCAAAAAGAGGGATTTTACAAAATTGGAACTTAAACCTGACCACCCCAATCGCCCCTTGTGGGCTTGTGCCGACGGTCGGATTTTCCTCGAGACCTTCTCGCCGCTTTACAAGCAGGCATATGATTTCCTCATCGCTATTGCCGAACCTGTTTGCAGGTATTCATGTGCTTTTTAATACATTTATGCGCCACTCCTTTACCATGTGTCTGTAGCCCGAGACAAGTTTTGCTATGTGAAGAGTAGTGAATTGGAAGAAGGGAGCAAGAACAAGAGGGAAATTATTGGAATTTGCTGTTAAAAGTAGTGAATTTCGCATGCTGGTGGTGATATAATTGAAAGTTGTTACCTGAAAGGAGTTATAAACAAATTGGAAGCATCCTGTCGAAGTCTTATTCAATTACCTAGCAGAATTTTCCCTTGACAACAGATATGATTGGAAGAATATGCAGTGGAAATGAACACTCTGTACTTGCTCTATTTTAATACATGCTTTATTTCCGTTATTAAAACCATTTCAGCGTTCGGCCTGTGCACACATGTGAATTATATCAATTGCACATTGCTGTTGGGAATTGCTGTTGGGACTTGGGAATGCTTACGAAACGTGAATATGTGATAAAGAAGATAATAACTAAATGCTTTTGAATGTCGTTGTCATTGGCTTGATTGGTGATTTTCTCTAACAGACCTGAGTCGATGCATGAGTACAACTTGACTCCGCATTCTCTGTACGCTGCTGTTTCAGTGGGACTTGAGACTGAGACGATTATATCTGTTCTGAACAAATTATCAAAGACAAAGCTTCCAAAAGAGATGATTGATTTCATTCATAATTCTACTACTAATTATGGTAAAGTGAAGCTCGTTCTCAAGAAGAATAAGTATTTTGTGGAGTCACCATTCCCAGAGGCAAGATATTTTGAACTGTCTGCTTGTAATCTTTCAGACCACTTGAGAGTATTATGGTTAGATTATTGTTGGTTTACATAATTCAGGTATTGACAAAGTTGCTTAAAGATGAAGTTATCGGGCGAGCTAGAATATCCCATGAGGTATTGTTCATGAGACACCCATCTCAACCCCTCCCCCCACCCCCAACCCAAGCAAAGGAAAATAATAAGCGAAATTAAAGAGATTCATTCGCTTCATTCAGGATCAGACTTCAACATGTAGCACCTCTATATATCGATAAGGTTCAGGGAGAACTTGATGTTCTTGTCTTGTTTGACTCAGGGAGCTCATGATGGTTTCACAATTGGAAAATCTGCTGCTGAAATAGAAGGTGTACATGATGAGTTGCTTAATGAAGCTGAGTTGGCAGCTGTAGCTGAAGAAAAGGAAACTCATGCCTTTGAAGTTGATCCCTCTCAGGTTGTTTGGTGTTCTTTTGGCATGAATCACAGTTACGGTTATAATTAGATTCTTATTTGCAAAATTCTATATCAATATCACGTCAAGTGTCCCAGAACAACAATGCTGTACTAATTAATTTTTCTATAGGTCGAGAATGTGAAGCAACGTTGTTTACCCAATGCTTTAAATTATCCCATGTTGGAGGAGTATGACTTCAGAAATGACCCTGTAAGTGAGCCTCAATATCATTTTAATCAGGAGCCCAGGTTTGAAATAGAGTAATGCCATATTACTGCAAGTTGATTAGTTTGGCATGCTGTTTGGAAATTGTAGGTCAATCCTGATCTTGAGGTTGAATTGAAGCCTCATGCTCAACCACGTCCCTATCAGGAAAAGAGTCTCAGCAAGATGTTTGGAAATGGTGAGGATTCCCTAGCCTGTTTGCATCATTCTTCACGGTGTCCAGTTTCACCCCATACATTCATCTACTTTTGTGATAACTATAGTTGCCAGATAGTATGAACTGTAGAAGATATTATCTGGAACGCTTTGGCTTCTGCCTTCTTATCGTCTGCACTCTTTAATATTTCGATATGTCTTTTGCCTTTTTGGAACAGGAAATTCTTCAATGTTGAATGAGTTCATCACTTTATCTAGTCCTTGTTTGGGATGTATTTTAACTTAAAAGTTTGAATATACTTTGGGGGGGGGCTAAACGTTTGTTCTATACGCTCCTGAATTTCGATACACAATTAATGTCTATGGATATTTTTGTGATTCTGTTCAATTTATATCTGATATTTCAGGTAGGGCTCGATCAGGGATCATTGTGCTACCATGTGGAGCTGGTAAGTCTTTAGTCGGTGTCTCGGCTGCTTGTAGAATTAGAAAGAGTTGTCTTTGTCTGGCGACAAATGCAGTCTCCGTGGATCACAGGGCTTTCCAGATCAAGTTATGGTGAACGATCACAGAGGAGAATAT
>JAYMSL010002480.1:0-14227 GCA_036897195.1 Plantago coronopus | reverse complement strand
TATCAGCTTGATGCCACCTAACATAATTCAAAGCTTAAGTTTAGCTTTTTAGGGGTCATCAGCCTAAGCTACGTATCCACACCAAAACTACATTCTAATTAAAGAATCATAAAGAACATTTTCCCTATTGACACAGGAACATTTCCCCCATCCTTAGACAAGAGAACATTCCCCTGATGTCTCAAAGGAGGCTGCTCAACACTAAGCTAGTACATTCTATTCCCTGAGATCTCAACGACATGTGCCTCCACAGGCGTAATTTCGATTGCCTCACAACAATCCAATCGTACAACTATCCTGTCTGCAACGCCTCTGGTGGCAGCTGCCCCAAGATCAATCCAGAACGGGCTCTCCTACGCTTCAATTTCTGCAAACCGACCTTTGGGCTCTCACGGACCCGATCATTGAGCCGGTTCAAAACGGTACGCACCTCTTTGTTTCATTGGATTCTCAATTTTATGATGAATGAATTTCTGAATGTCGTCGTTTTCGATGATTGGGAGGGTGGTCATGCTGAAGGGCTCTATGCCTTGAAAATTCCACGAATTGCGATCACATCCCATTACTTCTTGGGCGACTAATGATGCGTGGACTATGCTTTCTCTGGGTCTTGGTTACTTTGTTTTAAGATTCATGTCTCAGATGCAAAGGGATGCAATCTTGAAGAAATCGGCATGGAAACTGTCAATAGGGACTTTGTTCACACAATCATGGATACCTCAAGTCAACTTTAGTGCGACTTTGAGTTCGTTTGTATGGTTTCGCTTCGAGCATCTCCATGTTTCAATTATATTATGTGTAGCTTTGGCGTTTGGTAAGATGATTCGAATTGACACGCAAGTGTTGTATAGAGCTTTGGTAACTATGTCAAAGTCGACAGTCGAGGCACATTCCACAAAGGTCTTAGTTATTCAGGACCATGCTGCTGCACCACTAAGTGATATTGTCCAGCCCTAGGTTGCAACTTCAGATAACACACCATCTGAATCCACTGCTACAACCCCAACTCCGCATCATGAGGAGTTTATTGGAGCATCTACATATATGCCCACTTACCCTGCCACTGGGAATTTCTTACGAGCTAGACAGAGCAGATCAGATGGATTTCTGAATTTCATGTCATGCCGTAATCCTCAAGCACGGGAGGGTCAGGGTCAATGTCACACTAGCTTACGCTCGATTTCTCTGGATCAATCTTCGAATAGGTTCGCCGCTCTGGCTAGGGGAATTCATCTCATTCAGCTTCAGTCAATTTGCAACCTCCGGCAATTACTCACCCAACTGATTTAGGCAGGGACACTGCTCTGCAAGAGCCCCCTACTCCCCGCAACACTCACTCTGAGGATGATGATGAGGAAGCAAATGCAACTTCACAAATACAGGACTCGGTTCTCCTTCATCGCCAGCGGAAGAATCGTGCTGCAGACAGCACCAATAGGTCACAACCACAAGCTCCAGCTCTCCAGACAATGCAGATTGTTGCAAGGTCTTAGGGGGATTAGCGAACGAAGAAGATACAACAAATCATTGATCACCGGGGGTCGATCTAAACTTAACTAATTCCCAATGAATGTTCTGTTCTGGAACAGGGATTGGCACTCCTCTCTCACAGAACATGCTACGGCAGCATTGCATATTACGCAAACCGCGCTGGTTGGCCATTGCGGAGCAAAAAATTATATTTGATTCGATGAATTATAATTATTGGTCTTCTTCCCTTGGTTTGCGCTTGGTTGGCATTAATTCTCGCCCCAATATGATCCAAATACCTGGGTTTTAGAGGATAATTCCAACATGGATACTGCTATCGTATTTGTTTCATCTCAACAACATTAACGTTCAAGCACTCAAAATCAAAAACTGAACAACTTAAGGTACCTTTCTCAAAATTTTCCCTACAAGTTTATTAATTTTTACTACCAACAGAGAGATCAGGGCGACTAAAACTGGTGTTGAATTCAACTAAACGCTTTGTAACTGTTTGGCACTAGATTATAGTTTAGAATTATCGGGATTTTTTTAACTAATGAATAGTAAACAGAGTTTTACGGATTAGAAAAAATGTTGGGCTTTTCTATTCTCAGGTCGGTTTCGAACCGACCTGAACGCAGGTCACCATTAAATGAATGCCACGTGGCACATAATTTAATCTAATCCACAGATTTTGGTTCAAAGTCATTTCGTACCGAACCTAGGTACGATCTCACTATTTAATAATAATTTTTTTTAAATAATTATGAATTGTATAAAATACGCTTAAATATAATAATTGTTTGATTAAATTACATATAATATAATTTAGGAGATCGAACCAAATTCACGTGGTGATGATTTAACGGTAACCTGCGTTTAGGTCGGTTCGAAGCCGACCTGAGATTAGAAAAGCCCAAAAATGTTTAGTTTGGATTAAAGATTTATACGTTGTATAGGGAATAACAACAGTAGGTTGGGTAAAAGTGTGTTACAAACTAGGGATATGTGTAATAATATATTTGGTGTTGATAATGTTAAATGATTGATTAATTAATAAGAGATAAATTTTTTATTAAAAAAAATATAGTAAAAATTGAGTTAATTAAGAAACTTTAACTAAATTATGAAAGCTAAATTTAACAACACGGAGGGGGTTAAACCTAGATCACATAATTCGTCCAGATCTGGCCTCGCTCTCCGCTCCGAGCGCGCTCTCGCGAACAGAGAGCGGAAATCGCGCTCTAATAAGGCTTACGTTTTTTAATTCGCGCACCATGCAAGAACTAATCCGTAGAGCTAATTTTTTGGCATAACCAGAAAGCTGCACACCTACTCTTCCTTCCAAATCTCAAGTCATAATAGATCGACAAATATTTGGGGTGATTCCTCACGAAAACAAGAAAACTTGGTTTATCGGGGTGAATCTATGGCGAAAGGAGAGATCGATCTGGGAGGAGAAATTGGATAAAAGGATAATGGTACAAACGAGATGAAGAGAAGGTATTGTAAGCAGAAGCATTTCGTAGGAATGTCTTGATATATGTTTCACAGGAGTTGAAAGCTTTGGAGGTCTTAGAGAAGTCAGAATTATGGAGGGTGGAGAAGGAAGGAGCAGCCGAGCAGGGATGGATGTGTTGTTGCTAGGTTATTAGTTGCCCTTATTAGTTGATTCATGGGCTACTAGATGGGCCAATTTTTTTTACTGGACCATGAAGTCCATACTTCAAATTATGAAAAGCTTTAAGTAATTAACCTTTAATTCACATAAATATATTTAATACGGAAAGTAAATTGTAAGTATTGTTTGGTTTATTTCATACTAAATATTTATTATAACATAAAAGAATAAGTTTGCTCTTCCACATACATAAATATATAAATATCGCTAATATAAATTAATTTTATTTATTCTTCATCAACGTTTTAATACGCTCACTCTCATTTATTTTTGAAATTACCGAATTGTCGCTCTCGCTCCTGCTCTTGAAAACCCTAACAGACTGCCAAACGCTCAATTTTATTTTATTTTTTTATTAATGCACTTTAGTACTCTTTCAAATTCAATATTATCTAACATGATTACTAATTCATCTAGATCCAAGATTTCCATTTTGATTTTTGGTCCTGGTTCAAGTCAGATATGATATAGGTTTCGATAACAGGTCTACCCTTTTGTTATGAACTTATGATACCCTTTTGTTATGATAGAAGGATGGAAAATGAATTTCCGGATTGAAATTACCAAAGACCGATTTTGATAACCAATCCCGCACCATAAGAAATGAAAAATTACCAAACTACATCCTGTAAAAGAAGCTTTTTTACCCCACTCTATGAACCATACTGGATTTCAATAACAAAACCAGTGATCTAATCCTCCTCTAGATCAAATATATTTCAGCCTTTCAGATCCATCTGAGATAAATCTCAACTGCATCGATTCTGGGTGATTTTATTCTATCTCAAGTAAAATGTAAAAAAAATGGAAAAGATGTTGTCCTTTTTCATTGAAGCACAGCTCCATTGAAACTGGAGAAGACTTAAGCAGAAAGGATAATACTTTGTTATACGCACAAATAAAATCCTGGAAATTACATCAAGGGAATTTCCAAGAAGAACTATGTGCGACACACCATTTCAAACAAAATTGAAAATGTAAAAGTAGCAGCTGAGAAGAAAACGTAAGATAAAATTGAAAAGAGATACTGAAGAATAATCAGAGCTCCGGTTGAAGGAGGCAATTGGAGGTTGCGGCGCGGTGGCATAAAGCCCTAATGAGTGTTGCAGAACTTCTTGTAGCCAATTTATAGAGGTTGGTGTGTGTGACTCAATGGAAGTGTTTCAATGACGAAATTATCCTTGAGGGTTTTCTAGGTCTTATTTCACTTGCGGATATGGGGTCCTTTAGGCCCAGAAGACTACAACGAAGCCCAATCCAATGTTTAATACTCAGACTCGGGATAGCCCATATTGATAATTGGATTACATTCTTAAGGACGGTTTGGTATGCGTTTAGCTAAACTAGTTTATCTATTCTTATAAAGTTGTACATAGAGTAAGGGAGTTAGATGATTCAAAAATAGTGTTTGAATCGATTTAAAGATTCAGATTAGGGGAATAAATATAGTAGTTGTGTAAGAAGGAATGGTTGTTTGTAAAAATATTAGTGGTATTAAGGTTATTTAGTGATAAAAAAATTGAAAAGCCAAAATTTGTATTAATATATGTATGATATGTACACAATATCAGTTATATTAGTGAGTTTATGAGAACCTCCATAAAGAATTTACAACCACAACCGACTTCACTAAAACCTCTGTCTAGACCTACACTTGGCGTAACAAATCCAATACTGTTGTCTTCTTAAAAACCTTCGGAATACAACCTAATGAGATAAAACTCCGGTAAAGAAAAAAAAAGAGTACTACCGGATTGGTACCAAGTGAAGAGTCATAACCATCAACTTATAAGAGAGAATAGACAGTGCTAAATCAAAACCAATGGACAATTTAGGCAGAGCTCTTGATCTCAAACGGAATATATCTTACCTTCAGGCGAGGGAAAAATGGGGCAAAGAAGGTGACGCCAATACACGGTATTTCCACGCGTGTATTAAGAGCAAAAGTCGTCTAGGAGAATAGAAAGGCATCAGAATTGGAGGGCGCTGGGTGGAGGGGGTAAAAGAAGTGAAGGAAGGAATCTTCAGATTTTTTGCTAATCAGTTTGGGGTGGAGAATAATTTCCGCAACTGTGCAATGGGATTTGTTGGTGGCTGTTTGAGTAGCGATGATCGGGCTTAGCTGGAAGGGGCTTTTGATATGGAAGAAGTGCGCAAGGCTGTTAGGGATTGCGGTTTGGACCGTAGTCCCGGGCCCGACGGATTTTCTTTCCACTTTTACAGACAGTTTTGGGATGTGATCGGGGAAGATATCTGGTCTATTATGAAGGAATTTCACTGTAACAGTAAGCTTGCCAAAGGGATCAACTCTTCTTTTATCACTCTAATCCCGAAGGTTCGCAATCCGGTCGCTATCGAAGATTTCCGTCCAATTTCTCTGATCGGCAGCGTATATAAAATTATTGCGAAGGTTTTGGCGAAACGGCTGGCTCCAAAGCTTGACGAATTAATCTCGGTAAAGCAATCTGCTTTTGTTGGTGAGCGGAATATTCTAGATGGAGTGGTGGTGGCGAATGAAATTATCGACGAGGTGAAGAAGAAAAAGAGGAGTTGTTTCATTTTTAAGATTGATTTCGCCAAAGCTTATGATACTGTGTGTTGGGATTATCTTACTGAAATGATGTATATTCTGGGTTTTGGTAGCAAGTGGATAAACCGGATCAGATATTGTGTGTCGACAGCCTCCTCGTCGATTCTTGTGAACGGTAGCCCAACTGAAGAATTTGTTATGAGACGTGGCCTTAGACAAGGTGACATTTTATCGCCGTTTCTTTTTTTGATTGTTGCGGAGGGATTGAGTTTGATGATGCGCAAAGCTTGCGCCTCTGGTCTGTTTCGACCGGTTACTGTTGGGAAGAACAAGGTATCAGTATCGCATCTTCAATTTGCAGACGACACCATTTTATTTGGGGAGGCTACGGACAGCAATATCTCGGTACTGAAGGGCATTCTCAGATGTTTTGAGGCTTCGTCAGGTTTGAAAATTAACTTCAAAAAGAGCAGCCTCGTGTGTGTGGGTGTGGAGAGTGCGGTAAGTGCGGAGTGGGCTAATAAGTTGAACTGTGTTGAAGGTTCTCTCCCATTTTATTACCTGGGTCTGCCACTGGGTGCTAGCGAAAACAGGTTGGGGTGTTGGAATACTGTTGTTGAAAAAATCACGAACCGATTGAAAACGTGGGACCACAATTTTCTATCTTTCGGAGGGAGGCTCACTCTGTTAAAGTCTGTGGTTGGGTCCTTGCCCTTATATTTCTTATCTCACTTTATTGCCCCTAAAGGTGTGATTTGTAAACTCGTTGGTATCCAGTCGCATTTTCTATGGGGCGGCAAGGTTGATGGAAACCGTAAAATTCATTGGGTGGATTGGAAAACGGTTTGCGGAAAGAAGGATGAAGGTGGCCTTGGTGTGAAGGAATTGGGTGCTTTCAACTGTGCGCTAGTCGGTAAATGGGGCTGGGCTTTGCTCACGAAATCTGGAGGCTTATGGAAAGAAGTGCTTCTGTCGAAGTATGGTGATATTCATAAGTGTGCCGATTAGTGGCGTAGAACTGGGAGAAAACATGCTTCGTGGTCTTCGTGGTGGCATAATCTCATATCCAAGGTATTTTCTAAATATTGGTTCTGTGATAATCTGGGTGTCCGTGTTGGGAGGGGTGATTCGACGAATTTTTGGGAAGACCCTTGGGTGGAGAATGGTTGTAATTTGAAGGAACATTTCCCGCAGTTGTATGAGTTGGATCTGATTCAGAATTGTTATGTGCGGAGAAGAGTGAATAATTTTTTCTTGTGGGAATGGAAACGACTGCTGAGTGCGGAGGAATTAGGTGTTGTTGAAAACCTCGAACTCCTTCTCTACCCATTTCTCTCGAGGTCGGAGGAACTGGATGTATGGCACTGGAACAGAGACTGGTATTCTGTTCGTGATGGTTATGACCAGGTTCAGGCCATGCTCCATAGCGATTCTGTGCCTGTGCTAGCTACTGATGGGTTTAGGTGGAAGAACTCATATGGTTTAAGGAGGTACCCCTGAAAGTAAGTTGTTTTGCTTGGCCAATGATTTTAGATCGGATTCCCTCATGGTTTAATGTGCTCGCCATGTTATTCACGAGGAAACTTCAATTTTTTGTAAAAGATGCGACAAGGTGGAGGAAGATGGGTATCATATTCTGATCGGGTGTGACTTTGCTAAAGCTGTTTGGTTGAAGATTGCGAATTGGTGCAATTTGCACTGTTCCGATAGCTCGTCGTGTAAACAACTCTTTTTATCGGTGTCTCTGAATGTACGTACTGAGAAGGTAAATGAGGCTAGGATCATATGCTTAGCAACTATGTGGGAAATTTGGCGAGCAAGAAACGCGTTCTTGTTTGATGATACTAAATGCAGCTCTGCTGATATTGCGGAAAAGGCTATCAGATCATTGTGGTGGTGGTTTAAGAATGGGGGTAGAATCAAATCTGGGCATAGTTTCGACATTTGGTGCCACCATCCTATCGATTGTATATCATAGGTCTGGGTTAGTAGGTTTGGGTTGATGAATTAAGCTTCCCTGTGTTTTCCTTTTCCTGTTTTCATCTTGGTGCTGATGGCTTTTTTAGCCTGCTACCTTCCCTGTAATTATGTTTCTTCCTCTCTTTATATATAATCTTTGGCCGTTTCCAAAAAAAAATTTCACATCCTCTCCATTATTGTATTTAGTGATAGTATAATTGACGAGAAATGAAGAAGAGAGTGAAAATATAAGAATTTAGTTTTAGTTCAAAACTTAAATGCATGTTAAACACAATTTAGACTATAGCAATTACTTAAGGCTTTAAATGGCTTTCATTAACACTTAACAACTACTCTGTTGGACTTGGTTTTGATTATTATTGGCTTTAAGCAACTTCTAGCAAATATAAGATTAAAATATATTGAAAAATGTAATGACAACTACAATCTTAATAGTGATCTAAACGGTAAGGTCTAAATTATACCCATATCTGGTTAAATGAATGGGTCTAAACCATACACATGCCCTAAGTTGCCAATCCAGTTGAGTAAAGATGGATCTTTAATGAGTATAGTTACAGATCCAGTTGAGTAAAGATGAATCTTTAATGAGTGCAATGTGGGTCTTGATTCGGGTTTGAACGAGGACTCATGAAAAGACTAAGGTCCAAAGTCCAAACAAGTTCGGGTAGGATCCATAGAGTAATAATCAAGTAAATTTATTAGAGTCCACAAAATTCAATTTTTATTACTCAATTTAATTGAACAAAATTTTCAAGTCTATATTATAGGTACATATAGGGTGTGCATTCGGTTGACCTGAACCGACCCGAACCGAAATTTCGGGTTGAAATTTAGTCAAACCGAAAACCGTTCCGAAATTTCGGTTCGATTTGGGTCAACCCGAAAAGAAAAAAAACGAACATTTTTTTCCCTCTAAAATCACAAATTGGACAATTAAACTCAAAATAAATTACATTTTATTCCATTCAAAGATCAAATTTAAACTTGATAAAATGCTAAACATCACAAGTTTTCCTTCAAAATTTAAACTTTAAGTTCAAATAATCATAAAATAATTTGTTAATTTTTTTATCGGGTTGGTTCGGTTCAACCCGAACCCGAATTTCAAAAAATGGCAACTCGAACCCGACCCGAAATTTCGGATCGGACCGGTTCGATGCGGATTATCGGGAGTTATGCACGCCCCTAGGGTACATACACTGTTGTCCAATTGTACCCATCCATCCCCTATGTTTGGTGTTTAGTGTTTACAGTTTTATAGGTATCAATCTGTTAACTGTTACTCCCTCCGTCCCACAAAACATTACCCGTTAAGGTTAGCGCGTAGTTTAAGAAAATGAGTTAAAGTAATGGAGTAAAAATGAAAAAGTAAGTGAGGTATGTTACTTTTTGAGAATGTATGGTGATAAAGAAATGTATGAATGTTTAAATAATGTTTTAGTGTGTGAGGTAGCTTCCTTATTTGGTAATGAGTAAAGTTTTGTGAAACATCCGAAAATGTAAAGTGAGTAAAGTTTTGTGGGACGGAGGATTACAATAAAAATGAAAAGGAAGTTAAGATCAAAATCAAAGGCTCGAGGTTTAATGACAAACTGAATTCAGACAGTACATAAATTTATACTGCAATCTCTTGTTCCATTTATCTATCAACATATTGATTCCTAGAACTTGCAAGACTCTTCATAATTCAAGTAGTATTTGATTATTTTGAACATTGAATAGACAAACAAATTCCAACAGCTTATGCATGATATCTCATAAACAAGTTGTGAGTTAATATGAGAACAAAGCTAGTAAGCATCTAAAACCTGATGCAAGGCACAAGATACAAAACAAATTTGCTACAAGAGCAATTCAAGCCTTTTCCTGTATTGCACAAAAGCACTATTTTAAAAGGGTTGAATCACTTTCCATTGGAATGAACCAAGTAACCAACCACAGACCAAAATAAATAATTTTTGTTGTACAATCTTCCACGATCAAGAAAAGAGGCTTCAACATGGACATCACCAGGCATTGGGACTCGAAAGTTATGAACATGATGCCTTCTCATTCTAAATCTAATCATAGCTAGAGTTCAAGAATTTCAGCAATTCGTTCCGGTTGGTCTCTGCCAACTTGTCCTCCTTTGTTTTATCAACCTTCAATAGTATCTGCAATTACGAAAGAGACCGCATTTACTTTCATGTGTACAAGACGAGCTAACCGCCTAGCACTTTCATCATTTATCAGAGATTTCTTCAACACTACACCTTGTAACACATCATACTCCAAATTTTTCCAAGATTACTTCAATTTCACAAATAAATGCTACAGGGCACAAAAGTTACATATGGAACGTGTAACAATGGAAAGGTGAATATTGCTCATACGCCACACTAATTAGTTAACATAACTTGTGCATGGAACTCGATAATCCAGCAAAAGAATCTTACCTTGATAGTCGATACAGCACTATATAGTGTTCGAGCAGTCAGATCTATATTTATTTTCATTTTACTCTTTCTGTTTTGCGGGAGGTTTGATAATTTGCACTGTGCAATAATTTCTTCGTAATGAATACCAATCATCTTATTACAAGGTCTTCCTCAGCCAGTAAATAGATAATTAATAATTATAGTAAACTTCAGAAAAATGTTTGATATGTAACTCACATAAGCATATGTACATAAAGTTTCATATCTTCTATTTCAACAAATTGGCGCGTTCTTTTTCTAATTCCATTCAACTTCCGGCTCTAGTGCTCTACATACACTGGAGAACAATTGCTCCTATATGAGTTTCTAAATAAAGTGGTATGTGTCTCACATTCATTACACAACATGAACCTTGGCCTGCATGCAATAGCAACAGTTTATAACATACAATATCTGCAATCGAGAAGATTTCCTTAAACACAACAGTACCAAACAAGCTGACATTGCCTACATTTATGTGTTACAGTGTTATTTTGGTGCTAGGCATACATAATTAAAGATAATAATGACCACAAATACACCATTGTGAACCAACTTTAAGATAAAACCACACAATAGCCTGTGTGGTACAGGACGCTTCAAGATATATACAGCACATAACAGATGACTTAACACCTTGGAAATATCAAACATGGTAGAGGGGCGGTACCTTTTTCCCAGAGACAGCACTCCGACGAACACTATTATCTTTGTCCTTTCCTAAGAACTGGATGAAATACATATAACTATCAGCAAAAGATACCATTATGCTTCTCTTAAATCACAAATCCACTTGTATTTTTCTCCATAAAGAGGGGTTGAAAATTTGGAACTAATTACCTTGGAGAGCTGCACAGGACCATTCTCCTCCTGCTTCTGTATATGGCTCACATTAGCAAGACAAAACCAAGCCAGGAACATCAGACAAGCCAACCAAGAGCACGATCATCACATCACAGGCCCCGGCTCCAATTTCAGAGCGCCAGTCATTAAAGACAGAAAGTACTATCAGAATTGTGTGTGATAGTAACACAGATATCATAGAGAAACATAAGACTCCAGTTGAACTATTATAGTTTGCATGTTTACTCTAGTGGCAATAATAAACTGACACATAGAATCTTCTCCTAAAATGTACAACTGGTGAGAACTTGAAGAGAATATAGTCGCCTACCTCTTTAGATTTACTTTTATGATGTTTATGACGGCGACTCTTCCCCTTATCTTTGCTCTGAAATGCAAACCAACCAAATTATCAGAATTATTCAGCATAGAGTATGATAATCAACAAATTCACTTGAAGACTTGACCTTCTTAGATTTGTCATTCGATTTGTGCCTCTTTGTCCGGTGTGATGACTGATGTTCACTGTCAGAAGAGCTGAACCCAAACAAATACAAGGTTATAAATAAGTATATGACTGTAGATAAAGTAGGCTTCTGGAGTAAGGAGCTGACGAGCAGTATGGCTAAATATATATGTTTACAGCGATAAGAACCATTTATGTCCTTCCGTGATAAATAATACACAGCACATTATCACTAGCTGCAGACAATATCACCTATCACCCAGTAACATATTTACCAAAATATTTCGCAGTTTGAGATCTGCAATGGCTAGAAAAAAACAGAATTTTCTTCTAGTGAACCGGCCAAACCCTGCGGCAAAATAAATTTGACTCTGGACTTCACTATCCTACAATGTTTAACAGTGTCTAAACTGCAAGTGCTTTTAGCACCTAATTGTCTTATAACAAACAACTCAGGGTAGAATCTATGAAGTGTGGCCGAGTGGTAAGGAAGCTGGTGTAGCACAGGAGAGGTCGGGAGTTCAAACCTCAGCAGCAGCATGACGTGGATTAGATTGGAGTTATAAGGTTGGTATGGGTGGATGAGGTGGTTTGGATTGGAGTTATAAGGTTGGTATGGGTGTATTGTAGTTATAAGGTGGTATGGGAGTAGGAGTAGTCTAGTTAGATTTGTCATTTCAATAATTATAAAATCTATGAAGTGTTGGTGAGAGGCCTTTCAATCGAACAGCTCTGTTATAAATTTAGTAATCACCAATCAATCTACAAATTTAAACCTGTCAGGAACAGAATGACCCTAATTTTCCACAAAACAATCAGCAGTGCTGACCAGAATCTGGTTGAGCCCTCCTGGTATCATACATATTTAGTTCACTGAGATCCTCCTGCTTTTTTGTACTGTTCTTTTTTGGCATACAAATAACTTCGGTTATGATTTCCTATTTCTTTTGCGGCTTTCTGCCCTTTCTTCTTTTACTTTCCACTTACAACTAGAGAGTATATATTTTTCTGCTCAATAGCCACTACTAACTGGAAACGTGTCCATCCTATAGTAAGATTACATTGTTTCAGAAAGGGAAAAAAACAGTTACAAAAAACTTCGTCCAGTATATGTTAAGTAACCGCACTTAATTTTGAAATTCTTACAACCTGAATCCAGCTTATAAAGAAAGTGAAAGTCCTACAAGGAAATCTTTTGTTAGCCACATGTTCAAATTTTAGTGGCGAAGTTAGTTCGCTACCAGTCTATTAACTACACTACAGCAACTTCTAATCCATTATCATACATTGTGTAAAAACCTCCGAGAAATTTGCATCAATTTTAATAAGTTAGAAGTTAAATCTCGTAATTAACACCTTTCCTCTCGATCTACCCCAAGCTCCCGAATCTGACTCAAAAGTAGCATAGTTAAAACTACATGCTACAATGAATTATCTGAATTCTGACCATCAAAAAGTAATAAAGAATTAACTAACTAAACTTTAGCGGTTAACACTCCTTGAGCCAGTCACATAATGTATAGCTGAGTTACAGGTCATAAAATTGAAGGATACATATCGATTTCGTTAGATGTATGGAGCTATATAATCTATTAATCAAGCTAAACGCAATATGAAAAATCTACATTTGAGCTGTTTAATCTATTAATCCAGCTGAAAGCAATAACATATCGATATTTGAGATCGTGGAACAATGAACTGGATAAAAATAAAACATTACTAGAGTGCATGTTTAATTTTAAACCTGTAATCATCGGAGGACGAAGCTGAGGAGTAGCTGTCAGACGAAGAGGATGACCGGTGCTTCCTCCGGCGACTTTTGCTGTGAGAGCGGCTCGTTTTACGGACTTTGAGAGAGTCTTTATCTTTACTCCGGCGTCGATGGTGGCGTCGATGGCGATGGCGAGATCCCTCGGAGGAAGACGACGCCGTAGGGTTTGACGATGTCGCCACCATTGAACCTTGGGGAAGAAATTGCGTTGTGCGGAATGGAAAAGGGGAAATTGCAGAAATAGTGTCTGCTTAAAAAGTCGCCTACTTTAGTGGTTGATAATACGACGTCGTTTACCCTTCCCACAGTTTTAATTGTAATTTTTTTTTTGGGGAAATTGCCAAAATAGTCCCGTAATTTTGTCCATCCCGTTGAATTAGTCATGTAAATGTTTAATCCGAAAATTTGATCCCGTAATTTTAACACTCACCAGTTCTCCGGTGCGGATACTGTACCCCACAAAATACCCCATAAAATACCCCATCTACTATTATTAGATTTTTTGTTTTTGGTAATGAAAGAAATATCAAATAACTAGAAATTTATTACATCGAGTCTTTACGTAAAATAAAAAGGAAATAATACATGTAAGTTCTCCAAGTTCAAGATCGGGTCCGGTTCTGGGGAAATTTGCCGAGCCAAGTAATCAGCAGCTTCGTTCTCAGTGCGCTTAATCCAACAAAGTTCAGCCGACCATGGATGTCGTAATAGTTCTCGACAATGGTCAACACGGGGTCGTAGCGACTCCGGGACTGTCTCTAGCTCATTAACCATGCGAAACACAAGTAATGAGTCAGTTTCAATTATCGGACGAGGTATTCTTCTCTTAAGTGCTTCCTCTAGACCAAACTCAAGAGCATGTAATTAAGCTTCACCAACCGATGATCGACGAACCATTTTCACAAAGCCCCAAAGCCATGCGCCAGTTTCATCACGCATCAGACCACCAATAGCATATCGGTCATCTTGTGTCCTCAAGCTAGCATCTACATTTAGTTTACACCAACCTTTAGTTGGTTTCTGTTGG
>JAYMSL010002479.1:0-14228 GCA_036897195.1 Plantago coronopus | reverse complement strand
ATTTCTCAAATTCTAGGTGCAGTGAATGGAAGAAAAGTTGTTTGCAGAGCTCGAACAATCATATTGAGCATACTATAGTTCTTGAATTCGGAATATGTGTATGGTTTAATCTTTTGGAATTTGAGAAGTGTATGATAAAAGGAAGTAAGCAATGTGCTACACTCTCGTATAGCACGTGGACTCTGGATAAAACTGTTGCAGAGCGATAGCTCTCTCGTGTTAGTTTTCAGCTGAGCTATTGTCTACAAGTTCAACTAACACAAGCATTAATTTGAAACAAGATCAATTGCCCCCAAAGTAAGTCTGACATGTACCATGTATGATGTATACTTGAATTTATAGATAAGGTGCAAATTTAAACCATTGAATGAGCCAAAAAATAGTGATAACATATAATTATATGCAACAATGATCTCATACAGAAAGGTTGATTGTCAAAAAGGTGAGTTTTTTATATGCTGGTCTTGCCAAGTTTTTCAACCATATTACTTGCTCCAAAAGAATATAGACTATTATAAGTATCAATATTTCAGCTATGATGCCCATATTATAAGTATCAATATTTCAGCTATGATGCCCACAGAGAAGATATCCGATCAAATGGCACAGAACTTTGTCTTGTGGCTCCATGGGCTAGGAAAAGCTGGCCCTTCGTATGAACAGGTGAAGACGCTTTTCACCGCTCCAGAGTTTATCAGCACTAAGCTGTCTTTCCCTACTGCGCCGTCGAAGCCATCCCCCTGTGATGGTGAGTTGCTATATATGCTTCATATGTAAGTAATGAGTATGCCATAAGTTCATGTGCACTTCACTTACTAAGCTTACCTTAGCCAATTGGTCTATATATGGTCACTTAGTCTTGTTTCGTTGAGCTTAGTTATATGTACTGTTCTTCACTGCTTTAAGTTGTTATATACAGCTATTGACCCACAACATCTATGGTCATTGTGTGATTTTCTAATCACCAACTACGCTCTCGTTTGAAATTTTATAGATGGCGAAGTGAGGCCGTCATGGTTTGATATTTATGAGCAACCGATAACGGCTGTAAGTTCTACTCCTTTTTACATGATAGGTTATTCGTCTGACTATTAAGATCTTATAAGTTTGCATATCTGCTTCTTAGTGGAGCTCGAGTAACTTGTGATTAGGATATATAATTCACACGAACTAGCTGATAGAAGTAAGGAAAGCAATGAACAAAGCTGACCAGTGACTCAAAAGTCGATGATACTATGAAATAGTACTGTATAATGTACCAAGTACTAAATAGATATCTGGTCTCAAATGCTCTTGATTCTTGAATAATATCTTCCTTTGAATGTAATACTCTCACATATACATTGACCCGAATCAGAATGATCTTGATTGATTTCAGGATTCTCTGAAAGATGAAGATGGTGTGCTCAAAGCTGTTCAGGATATCCATGAAATGATTGACAAAGTGATATCACACGGCATGAATCCAGAAAATGTGTTTCTCTGTGGATTCAGTCAAGGAGGTCTGTTGTATTCATATGGTCGCATGTTGTTTACTTCTTGTACTATCTACCATCCATTATACCGATAATCTGTGATGAAACACGTTCTGTTGCATTGTCATGTTTACACATTTTCTGCCACAATTGTTGTAGGCGCCTTAACGTTAGCAAGCGTTTTGCTATACCCGAAAACTCTGGGTGGAGGAGCAGTATTTAGTGGATGGGTTCCATTCAGTGATTCAATTATGGAACATGTTACACCAGATGCAAAGCAGGTATATATATTCTGATTTTTTCGCCTTTTACACACTGCTGCTAGTATCATATGTACCCATAGGCCAATAACTTCATTCACACATTCTAGCTTTGGAAACAAACACATACTCTACTATGCTACCAGCCTAGCACATGCTGAAGCCAACTTGATTTTCCTCCCAGAATGCTTCGGATTCCATGTTATGGACTAGCAGATGATTATGTTTTCCACACCAATAAGTTGATGGTCTCCTGTCTCTTGAACTTCAACTGGCACAAATGACAAGGAATATGGATCATTCCCAACATATAACAACATAGCAAACCAAAATTCATTTTCATAAGAATTATCAACTCTAAACCAGATTTGTATATATATCATGCAACTTCTGATGAACTTTTGCAACATTGGCAAATTAATTACCCATTGACATTTCAGAACTGAATATGTAGTTCGCTTTGCTGTTTCAAAAACAAAAGATCAAAAACTGAACATGTAGTTATGACTTCTTGGTGGAATCCTTATATATATTACATTTGTTTTACACTTTGATGTGTCTCGTTTACTACCTTGGTAATAATCTGATATCTTTGAGATTATATATGGCCTTGTAGACCCCTATTTTATGGTGCCATGGAACGGATGACAACCGCGTACGCTTTGAAGTTGGGGAAGCTGTTCCACCCTTTCTTGAAAAGGCTGGTGTTAGCTGTGAATTCAAGGTACTACGTTACTTGATTATAATTGTCATATTATGATTTTTCTTTTTCTTAGTTTTCTTTATAATTAATACACAATTATATGCCCACTTACGTGTACGATATTTGCACCAGAATATCTTTAGAAGCACTGAACAGTAGAGAAAGCAAAACACATTTTATTTAGGTCACAGGATACTTTTGCTATGAGTAAATATAGAAATTGGTGTTTTGAAATTTCAGGCTTACGCAAATCTTGATCACTCTGTTAATGATGAGGAACTCCGTAGTCTAGCATCATGGATCAAATCCAGACTCCAGAATTCCTGATTCCGAGTATCATATGTAATTACTGTTCGTTCTGTTTTGTGACTTTGTCAACCAAGGGTGTATTAGTTTGGGCTATATTGCAACTTACTGACTGTGTATTATATCCTATGGATTGAAGCATACTGTGTTTTATCATAGAAATAACATGTTGGTGATTTCATTTCTTGTCTTGAAAATTGTGTCAAATCTCTATCTATACGTAGCAACTGGGAGTTTTTGGTTCAGTCTGTTATTTGTTAATGCAATGCAGCAAATACCTCCATGTAACCGGAAAAATGCTTTGGAACTGAACTCTTTCCGAAACTCTTCTTGATGACATTAACCATCTATTAGCTTCTTTTTGTAGTTTGCACCCCTTAATTAACTAACGAGTGCGTGCAATCTGCCATTGATTTGTAAGACGTCATTACCACATCATGATCATGCAAATCATATTCTCATTTGGTGCTCCTAGGTTAACAGTTCAGTAAGTTCACCCACCTATGAAACAGGCTTGCCATTCACAACACCATGGATGGGCCGGGTTACCATATATATTTTCCAGAATGATGCTAAAACACTGGTCCTAAAATGTTTAAGTTGAAGGGATATATACTCTGAATATATACTCTGCATTTCCTTTGGTCTGAAAACAAGGAATAGGAATATAATTTCGTGAAGTGATTTTGCAGCATCAGTTTTAACAGTGGATTTCTACTTATCAGAGTTTTGCAAAGTCCTGGTGTCACTCTGCTTTTCCCTCTTTCTTTTTTACTATCTTTTTGAAGGATATTGCAGAACTTCAGTTGTGTTCCTCCTCACACAAAGACCATTTCTTTCACAAGGTATCATCTCCATACTTGCCTTTACCAGTAATCTTTTGCATTAAGAAACTTAAAATATGATGACTGTGTTGAAAGTTGCTTCCTTTCTTTTACGATCTTTATTGTGTTTAAGGAATTTTGATGCTTATTTACAAAAGATTCTCACAGCTTGTAGCTTACGTAAATTATGTTTCTGAGTAGTTGCTAATTAAGGTGTTCAGATTATGTGTACTGAAAAGCCTTTTATTTGCTTCATAGTTACATACAGCAGTGACCACTCGGCAGCGTCAGCACCTTCAAAATGGCATATGCTGCTCTACTTTCTGTAGCCAACGCAATGGAGGAATTCTTGACCCGTGATCAAGATTATAGTTTCCTCTGTGGGAAAGATGAAATGATTTCTCTTCACCGAAATATCATTTGGTTACAAGAATTTCTTCAACTCATTCCAATGAAATTCTGTTCAATGACTAATCAATTGGAGAATCGGGTCACTGATGTCGCCTATCAAGTTGAAGATATCATTGAAGGAATCACAATGGGTTTGCCATTTACAGGCAGAGAGAGATTGTTATGTTACACGTTTTGCCGTTGCATTCAAGAAATCAGTTCCATTTCACAAGAGGCAAAGGAGATGCAGGAAGTACTGTTTAAGCAAAACAAAGCTACGTCCGTCGGTGATTATCAAACTACAAATCCGCTGGTAGTTGCACCCGGCAGCAGCGATACTAAAGTCGGACTCGATGGAAATGTGAAGCAGATTCTTGACCGTGTGACCAGCTATGAGAAAACACTGCGGATCATTCCAATAGTTGGAATGGGCGGTATTGGCAAGACTACTCTTGCTAGAACCGTATTTGAAAATACATTGATGCAACGCCATTTCGATGTTCGTGCATGGATAACTGTTTCCCAACAATATGACAGAAAAGATATTCTTAGAGGCCTCTTACAAAAAATAAGTAATGGGCTGCAAACTGAGGATGATGCAGAGTCCTTGATCGAGTGTGTACATAAGAGTCTATATAATCGCAGATTTCTCATTGTTCTGGATGACATGTGGGATGCAGAAGCATGGGATGCTGTAAGGAGGGCAATCCCAGATAACAAGAATGGAAGCCGTGTTATATTAACCACGAGATTGTCAGAAGTTGCAGCAGAAGTCGACTCTTCCTGCTCTCCGCACCAAATGCAATTACTGCACGAAGGCGACAGTTGGGATCTGCTCCGGGGAAAGGTTTTTGGACCAGAATCTTGCCCGCCCGTCTTTGAACTTATAGGGAAAAAGATTGCGAAAAACTGTAAAGGCCTGCCTCTAGCAATTGTTGTGGTTGCAGGACTCCTCAAATCTAATCTGACAAAGGTTTATTGGGAAGAAGTGGCTAGTGATGTAAACAAAGCAGCTTCAAGTACAGAAGAGTTGGATGGAATCCTATCTTTGAGCTACTACAACCTACCTCCTGAATTGAAGTATTGCTTTCTCTATTTGGGGGTCTTTCCGGAAGATTTTCGTATCTCAACAAGAAACTTAATTTTGTTCTGGGTTGCTGAAGGTTTTATAAGACATAGAGCACCTAAGAGTCAAGAAGCGATTGCTGAGGAGTACCTGGAGGATCTTGTTGAAAGAAACCTAGTCCTGGTCATGGAAAACAAGTCTGATGGAAAAATCAGAACTTGTAGTGTTCATGATGTGCTAAGGGAGTTGAGTATAAGAAAAGCGAAAGAGGAGAAGTTTATGCAGCGTTTCACAGGGAAGTACATTGATAGAACTACATTTCAAGACATTAGTTTGCAGCGCCGCTCAAGTATCACTACCTATACATTTTGCTCCTTCCCGTTTGATCCTTGCAACACTTCCATTCGTTCCTTTCTATGCATAGACTGTGGCTTGCATGTGGTATTGCCCTTAATCTGTTCTCGTTTTAGATTACTGAAAGTGCTATATGGTGTTCTGATAACAAAGGAATCCATGCTCAGTCATTTATTTGAACTAACTAATCTGAGGCTACTTCATTTTACTTACGCCAACTGTTCCCCCTTAGTGGTACCAAAATCAATAGCCAATCTTCAGAAGCTTGAAACGTTATTTATTATGCCAAGTGGTTTTCTGTTCGATAAATTTATTTTGCCTGCAGAACTCTGGAAGATTCCGAAATTGAGGCATATATTCTTGTCCAAGGATTGTACGCTGGAATTTCCAGTGTGCATCCGAGGTTATCCTGTCCTAGAGAACCTGCAAACTCTTTCAGGCCCCATCGATTTGGAATTCACCAAAAGTGTGATAAGAAGAACGCCAAATTTGAAAAAACTGAGAATCAGGTGCACCCATTGTCTCTCTCCTAATTCTGTAGCTGAGTGTGGCCTCAACAACCTTGTTGATTTAGGCCAACTTGAAAAGTTGAGGCTTGAGTTTCTCTGCGGAGCGTACTCCAACTTCCTTCCACCGGACTTTGTCTTTCCCCACAATCTTAAGAAGTTGTCCTTGTCGGGATCCAGTATTTCCTCGGAACACATGTCAGCTGTTGGGTTACTGCCGAATCTGGAGGTCCTTAAACTGAAGAATGTGTCGGTTGAAGGAAACGAATGGGAACCAACAGAAGGTGAATTTCTTCGACTGAAGTACCTAAAAATGAGTTCGGTAACTTTGGAGTATTGGTTGGCTGAAAGCACACATTTCCCATGCCTTGAGAAGCTTATTATTGTGAGGACTTTCATGCTGGAGGAGATTCCACTCAGCATTGGCTCTATAGATACTCTTGAGAAATTGATTGTCAAACGGTGTCACTCCAACGTTAACGAATCAGCTGAGAGAATACGAGAGGAACAAGAGAGGTATTTGAATGATGCACTTCAAGTTGTCACTCTCTGCTTAGAAGGTATATATAATCTGAGGATGATTGAGATTCTGCCCTATATACACATATGTTCTGGTCCTGTGAAACAGTTGACAGTCGATCGTGATGACAAAGCAGTATATATCAGTTCAAATACTGGAAACAGAGGAAAAATGGAGCCAAGATCTTATTCAGGTTTGTAAATGATGTATTGGTAGATTTAGCTGTTAAAGTGTGATTAGCTAAATAAACTCAATTTAGACTTAGATTAGACGGTCAATGCTTTTGCATAAACACTTGTAATTCTAGTAGAATTCTACATAACCATTTTCATTCAATACCCATCATATAAATTCCCAAAGGTGTTCTCTCATTTTCATGTCTTGAGCAACTGCTACTTTTTAAGAGCCAGGTTCGTCCAACATGAACTTCTGATCATCGTCTTCATCTCACGTTCTTCTTTCGTTGATCATTCACTGATTGATCAACTGTAATTTTATTCCTTTCGTTAGTGTCATTTCAATTGTAACAATTGATTTTGTTTTTCGATCACATTAGAAATTGTGATTGTTGATTTCAATTGTTGATTTATCACCGTATAAGTTTAGAACCAATTCCCTGCTGATGATTCGATTCTGAATGCGAAGACGACATGGAATCATGCTAGTGTGCCCATAGTTAGTATCTATATATATGGAACAGTGATCATGCCTGCTTGGGTTAAGAACTTAAGATGCAATAACATAACAATATTGCCTTGTCTCATGAAATCAAAACATGTGTCAAAACATATATCAGTTGTCAATTTGCATTTAGTTTTTCTAGTAAACAAGTTTATGGAAGTCAATGTTGATTGCCTTTGTCCAATACTCCCACTGACTTGATCACCAATTTTTTTCTCTTAAAATAATAAGAATGGATAAGGGAACAAAACCCTGAGCAACAAGAAATTAAGATCCTTAATTATACAAACACACTTAGAGTATGTGTTGTATGCATATAACTCAACAGTTATCAGTTAAGACTATATATTGGTCATGGTGTTGTGTGAATCACCAATTGAATCACAAAAACTAATTGAATCACAAAGGTAAATCACCACTTGTTCTCGCCCTATATCGATAAATATTGATTAAAATTATAAAATTATAAATTTAGTAAATAAATAAACTCTTTATCAAATTAAGCCAGACTCAGCTCAGTAGTTTAACAAATAAAAAAAAAGGCTCAAGTTCGAGTTCTATCTCGAGCCTATCAGTGATGAATCAGGGTTGAGGGACATTCTCACTATTTGTGAAGTTAAGAGCTGCTCAAAGTACTAAATTAATACAAACACGGTCACGGTGAGTCGGTGAGCTTAATTGTAATTATCTGCCTCTAATTGCAATTATCCCTAATCTCCCAATATAAAACCGCAAATTACAAAATGAGGTTAAAACAGAACCAGAATTCAGCGCGAGAGAAACAGAGATCATCATGAGCTTTCTTGCAGGGAGATTAGCAAGCCAGGAAGGTGCCTATTTCTTGCAAGAATCCAAACAAGCGGTCGCCAAAATCATCCAAAACCAACCCAAAAATGTCATCAGAAAGTCCGATTCAGCAACAATTCAATCAGAAATTGCTTCTGCTGATGTTCTTCCTGAGGTTTTGAGACACTCATTGCCGCCCAAGATTTTCAATTCTGAAATTTCCAATACTTCTTCGTTTTCGAAATCTTCCAAATGGGCTCTGGAGCACGACCCAGAAAGCATAAATGGAGCTTCAGTTTACCGTGATGCTAAAAATCCCCTTAGGGCTTATGTTTCTTTGCCACAAGTCACTTTTGGGGCTAAAAGGTAGTCTTTTTCTCATTTTTCTTTTCATTCTCTTGTCTGTTTTATATGAGTTAATTTCCTTGTTTATGCTGAATGCTAGCACATGGCTTACTTAGTTTAGAACATTTTGTTTTTCAGCTGTTTATTGGTTAATTTGCTTGATAGGGCTATTATTGGTTAATTTGCTTGATAGGGCTATTATTGGTTAATTTGTAGGGGATTTGTTGTAATTGAGTTTTGTTGCCCTAAGTCTAATCTTTAGGAACTTGGAACACTGTATTGATGTGATATGATATGATATGATCAGGTGGCAATTGCCCCATTCAGAGAGCTCGGTTTTGGCCTCGACAGCTAATGACTTGAGACAAGATAAATACAGCACCACGATCAACCCTGAGAAGTTAAAGGCTGCAGCTGCAGGACTGACTCAAGGTATGATAGTTGTCTAATTTAAGTTACTGGTATTTAGATCAATACTAGCCTTTGTGGCTTATAATTAGTGAACCTGATTTGCAACATGTCTGCTGTTTTCTGTTTACTGACAGTTGGTGCTGCGTTCGGTATTGCTACTGCATTGGTATTTGGTGGTGGTACCTTGGTCTTTGCTTTGGTGGCATCCAAGCTGGACTTTCACAATGTAAGTTTACATCTCAGAGGCCCTGCATGGACTTTTATGAATTCATTTTCAGAAATTGCTTGGTTGTACATGTAAAATGATTTCTGTCAAGTTAGTGAGAGGCACTGCACCAGGATCACCTAGTGTTTTTTAAACGACTCTATGCCACAAAAGATTAAGTCTGGATCTGGTCACATGAAGCTCCTACCATAAATTAGTGCAGATAGCATTGAGAACACTAGTGACCTGGGTAAGTAAATACTAATAAGTACAGAGATGTACATTAAGTCCTTTGAAGGTATGTCTAGTTTGGACTTGTTAGTGCATAACAAGTGTATGAGAACACATGTTTCTCGCTCTTTGAGTTCATACTTCTTATATCTCTATTGCATATACAAGAAGATGAGAATAGAGTATTGGCTCGATGGTAGGTGACTTGGTGGCATCTTTACAAAAGTTGCAAAGGAAAGGATGTGCCCAAATAAGGCTACCTTAGAACGAACAGGAAGCTTGCCCCTTACATTATTCATGGAGGGCCTATGAGCTTATGTGTCTTTGAATTCTTTAGCAACATAAAGACAATGTGAATTATGAGTCACCTGCAAAAATTTGCGGATATTGGTCTGATGATTTCACTGGTATATACCTGCAATTGACATGTAATATTATATATCCCTAATTTTCCTTGTTCTTCTTACAGACTAATGATATCCGCACAAAAGGAATGGACCTTGTCCAGCCAAGATTTGAAACGTTCCGAGAACGATTATTCCCTATAAGATCATGGGTATGTCATATCATATTATCATAGAACTATATCCTACACATTTTTGGTCATTCTAGTGCATCGTAGTACCATTTGCAAAACTGATTTCCCCAATCCTCAAAAGACTTGCCTCAAAATAATGATTGTTATGGCAACATTGGTTCACCTTATTATTTGCTGCAGTTTTATGAGCGGTATTTGTTAATTCCAGATTCTCATCTCTAACGCAATGAAAATTAAGCTGTTAGAACCGGCTTCTAACTTCCTATACTAAAATTAAATATATGCAATATTTTACCACCACGTCTGTTTGCTTTTGTTAAATGCCACACATTCTATATGAAAATGCGGTCTATGAAACACCTCCAATTTTTGCAATCACACTGTAAGGCTAACCTAATAGCATGCATATGTTTTGGCCATACACTGTAAGACTAACCTGATAGCATGCATATGTTTTGGCCAAATATGTACTGTACCTAGTCTACCAATTTCATCTATACCTCTTTGATACCTCTTTGATGCTGGATGACGGTTAATGAAGTAATTCCTCCATGTTAATCATGTGAACCTGGTCGAATGAGAATAAGTTAAATGCACATCAGCCTAAATAATAACATTCCCTTGCATTTGTTGCTAACTTCAGGCTGAAGATGTTTCAAAGAAATGGCATTTCAAGAGGGAAGAATCCGTGAAACAGAGTCCTCTACTTAAGGAGCTGTCCAGGACACTGGGTAGCAAGAGTTCCTCCTGACCGTTTTATACTCGGGACAACTAAGATGAATATTATGTATGATTTCTGTAATCTGTATTTTGAGATAGAAGACATGTTGTGATATAGGAATAATGTGTAACACTGCAGAAGATGCATATGCATGTTGTAGGAAAGATACATGATTTGTGTCAAGTGAAGGTAATGATGTAGAAGAAACTGTCTGAATTGTGGTTTTTGTAATGAATTTGGATTTTTACAAAGGTGATTGGTTGATACTTCTTGCGAAACTGTTTGTTTCTACTCAAACATCTACATATGGTGTTTTAAATATCTACAACGTACTCTTTAATCTCACGTGTGAGTGAAACTGTCTGAGTTGAGGTGCAGAAGTTGCTCAAAATCAAAGTAAATTGAAGAGGATAAATGTGGGCTAGTTTAGGAAGAAGTTACAACTCAAAAGAAAGCTTCACGAACAAGTTCTCGATGGTAATAAACCAGATGATGCGCAGGAATTGCCTAGCCGAAATTAGAAACATGATAGGAATCGCCTAGGCGAAATGAGAAACATGATAGTACTTCACCTGATGGTGGTGCTGTGGATAAGATGTTATTCCCTCCAACTCTGTTGACAACCTATGGTCTGAAGTGATGTGGATGAGATCTGATTCCCTCCAACTCTGTTGACAACATATGGTCTGAAGTTTAAGAGAAAGCACTGAAGATAGAGCGTGTTGCTGCAACAGTTGTGGGGAAAGATGGAAGATAATTTCAAGAACAATAAAAATTATCCCGCTATGTAGTCTGTTCGATGGATTCCTCCTCTATGGATGGTTATGACTTATGAGTTTCGCATATAAGTATATAACAGATTTTTTATCAGATTGTTGTCCTGATCTTGCCATATTGGTGCTAAATATGTTATCTTTGCAGTTGGGCGCGTTTGGTGAGACGTGAAGTTGAGTATATCAATCGTTCTATCCTTCTATATATACTTTATCTTGAGATTATTTGTTTCTCCTTTTTTACTCCAATGGGACGAAATTGATCCTTACCTAGTTTAAACCTAGTGCTTCTATTCAAGATGTGCTTCTACCTGGGATATATGAAATATGTTTACACTAATGGTGTGTTTTGCATTATTCAATAATTATTAATATAAATATACAATTAATTTCAATGTAAACATACACAATTGCTTTAATTTTATTATAAGTATATATATTCTCATATATAATTTTACTTAAGTGCGACTTAATTTTTATTATAAAATTTGGTGCATACATGTGAGTCATATTCAGGTGAATTTATCATTTTATTTAATTTTATTAATCTTTTTATAATTTATTTACGTGGAATTCTCATGAAAAATGATATCTTTTTAGGGATGGATATATACTGTTACAATTACAATCGTTCGACATATTTATAATCAATAATTAATCAAATATTTTACAAGCCTTAATATAGCAAGTGGTTTTTTTTTTTGGAGATATACTATTACAATTACAATCGTTCGACATATTTATAATCAATGATTAATCAAATATTTTACAAGCCTCAATATACCAAGTGTTTTTTTTTTTTGAGATATACTGTTACAACTACAACCGTTTGACATATATATAATCAATTATTAATCAAATATTCTACAAGCCTCAATATAGAAGAAATAATCATCCGGGAATCGAACCCGTGACCTCTTGGAGATGGGATGTCTCAGCTTGCCAATCGGCTACAGACACTTTGACAAAACAAGTGGTTTTAGCTATAGGTTGTAGTTTTTGTATTTTATAAGTAAACATACATTTAAATAAAAACATTATCGTTTAATTAGAAAAATAACATTAATGTTTTCTTGAAAAAACCATTTATCTGTCCTCTTTCCAATTTCTTTTTTTTTTTAAATCACCTCTCACGCAAGTATTTAAGTTATAACTTATAACTGAATAATGACATGCACTATAATGAAACTAGAGAAAGTTTTTGTAAAACTATTTATAATGCATGTACATGTGCTGCGTGGCTATATTTCCCTCCTAACAATTGTGATCAATATATATAGTCTGTCCGTCCGATGAGATTTGGCTTGGAAGAATAGTTTCTACTATTATCATTTCCTTATCTAACCTTGTAGAGAACTATAGAATGTATCAGGTCTGAGAAACATATATAGTTTTGTGTAAAATAATTAATCATACAACAATCTTTTTGTAAAATTACCTACTGGTGAAAATTAAACATACAAACACATAGACGGATATACATAAGTCAATTGAGTTCCTACGTACACCGTTTACCTAGAAAAGTATATATACAGAGAGACACTAACAAAGAAATGGAGAAATAGTATTTCCAGCACAATCTTCACACACATTTTGATAAACAAATAGTAACGATTTACTATTTATGTTTAAGATATACTTGTGTTAAAATTAAATGGAGCTAGAACCAATAATAAGTAAGTTCATTTATTTAAGGTAGTAGTATAAAAGTAGTGTAGAGGTACAGTAGTTGTTTTTTTTAAAAAAAATATCGGAATCATAATTCATTTTTGTGTACAAAGACTTGTGACTATCGGACTGAGTGGCAAGCCACTCTACTCTGTTAAGGAGGCCCTTAACACACTTTTGGACCCAAAATTGTGTTTGTCCAACAACTCTGTTGAGCCCCTTAACACACCCATTTTTATTCCTCCTATTTATTCCTTTCACAATCTTACACATCTTTTACACCCTCTTACACATACCCCACATATCCCAAACTTCTCTCTCTTAAACACATACCCCACCTATTACACATCTCTTACACCCTTATTATATTCCCTACTAAAACCTACTAAACAACAACTCTTATCCAAACACTTTTTTTCACCCTCTACTAACAACTCTGTTACTATTCATCTGTTAACTAACACACTTTACTCTACTAGCCAATTCTTGGACACTCAGTCCGAATATTTCTAGCTAGCTAGTTTTTCGGCAACAACAAAGCCTCGCAAAAACACATTCAAAAACGTGCTCAAAACTGTGTCCATCTCACCCTATAAATCTCACCACTCCACACTCCCCATTTCATACCAAAACAAAACAAAAAATATCCTACCAATCTATCATCACATTCTCTGCATTTTCCACCAATCCATACATCTCTGGTGGAAAATCCGAAAATGTATCCTCTCCATCTTGCATGGGCTGCTGTCGTCGGAGCTTCGTTCTTCGCCTTGTCGGCGTTCTACATGCACCGCAAGACGCTCAAGCAGTTGCAGGACCTAACCAAGACCATTGAGAAGGACAGGGAGGAGGCTGCTGCTGCTGCTGCGACTGTCTCTGAGGACGGCGGAGGTGGGCCCAGTTTGACGACCTACCGGAGCATGAAGTACGGCCGTAGTGCTAGCGTCGTAGGCGGAGATGCCACCGTCGAAACTCTGCCCTCCGGGCTGGTGAAGCTTCGGTCGGTTAATGCAACCGAAGGTATATTCCCGGCCAGGCTGATTGCTACATTGAATTATTATTAGAGTAAAATGGAATATTCAATTATTAATTTTCTTTTTTTTGAAAAAATAATTAATTATTGAGTTTGTTGAACTGATTTCTGAAGTAAAAGAATAAAAAATAAAAATGAAAAGAGGGACATTGGGTTGGTGGTAATATACTATGAATGACCAAAGTAGACGACGACATTTAAAATAAAAATATATCCGTTCGTTCTAGTCTAATCTTCTTATAAGTTAATTATATGGTTTATAAAATGTGAATTGAAATAGAGTGAATAAAGTAGTGTATGAAAAGTTGGAGAGAGAGAGCGAGTAAATTACGAGATACTCCCTCCGTCCCACAAAACTTTACCCGTTAGGGTTAGCGCGTAGTTTAAGAAAATGAGTTAAAGTAATGGAGTAAAAATGAAAAAGTAAGTGGG
>JAYMSL010002478.1:0-14228 GCA_036897195.1 Plantago coronopus | reverse complement strand
GGGCAAAAATCGAAGACATCGACGAGTCAACTCCAAAATATTTTACAGTCAATAGATTTGTTTTTCATTTTAATTAGTAAATATTTGTATTAGTTTTAATAACATTGTTAAGAATTTGTAATTTGTTAATATTTTAATATGAATTCTTTAATTTTTTATAAGGGGTAAGGTTTTACTAAGGATGGGGTAAGGATTTAAAAGTGGTCTTTTTGTGATCTTTCCATTTGTGGTCTTTCCATAGAGTGGTCTACACCAGGACCAACTCATTTTCTTCACAAATTAACTGACATAGATGAGCTTTTAAATTGGCATGCAGCCAACTGATAGTGGTTTATTATTTCATATATTTTCCCAACGATAGAACACGTTGACAAATGGACTAATTACGAAACCATATTTGACAATAGACACCAAACATCATTCTTATTACACACATCCGTGGCACAACATACATGTATCTTCAACCCCAAGAGCTGATTTTATAGGTCTAATTGAGTTACCATTTCCCACTGCTCTTTCCCTTGTTATCCCCGTACAACCGGAAGAGACTGAAGGCCGAGATAGCAGATAGTACCACCATCGATACACACACAAGCACTGCACTTGCAATACCTTCGCCGACTTGGTTGCAGAACTTCCCATACATATTGCAAATTTTCATCCACTGCAGCTCCTGTTCTCCAAACTTAGCAAATACTGCTGATTGAGCAGCAGCGGATACCGCAGCCAACATTAAGTATGCTATTAACTGCAAAACAAGCAAGTAAACCATTCATTTTGTCAAAACTATACATAATCTGCAGATCATGAAAACCAAAATTTATGTGCATAATTTTATATTTTTACATTCAATGTCATGTTAATTAGATCAATCTTCTTGTTTATTATTTGGGCAGATGTATGTGACAGGACATGAAATAAACCGAATCCAAGTCTTGTAAGGCTCCGTTCAATTCACCTCAAAATTTATGAACTAAACTGAATTCAAGAATCAAGCTAAGCAAACCTGAATTCAACACAATTGAAATTAAGGGGTGAACTAATAGAGCCTAAATGGGTATGTTCGACCTCTAGTAGCCGAACTAACCCTCACCGGAGCATACTAAACCGTATGAGCACGATGAATTTAGTTGAGGACATGACTAAAGGGCCCAGACTACTGTGAATCAGTAAGATAGATCCTCACCCAGATAAGCAATCATGAGTGAGGACCCTGGACCACCATCAGGGGAAAGCTCATTCACAACTTCACAAGCTTTGAATCAAACTTCTACTCTCATCCAATTTGAAGTTTCCCACCTCTATTCATTAAATTGCTCAACTACCTAAAACTTTCACCAATATAATGAGAACTGTACATGCAATTCTAGACAAGTCCAAACATTTGAATCTTTGAGTTCTTTATTAGCCACTGTTCCCTCTTAAACTTGCTGTAAATTGAACAATGTCTCAATTTCACTATGGTTTTCATAGTAAAAGAAATCACATCACTCCCAATCAACAAGATAACAGGACAAAATCTTGAAAATTAGGAAAATCAAAGTATACCTGATCACCAGAGAAGATAGCCCAAGCCAAGGGCTTGCTAAAGAGCACATTGCCTCTAATCATACCCAAAACACACCTCATAACTTGCACCAAAGAATATGCAGCAGCTAACCCATTGGCTGTAACAACAAATCTACAAAAATCCAAGAAATCCCATCAAACATTTAGCCAACTAGCAAAGGTCTCGAATTCAAGAATTGCGAAATAACATAACAATAAGAAGATGAAATTCTGGAAAGGCAGAGTGACTTACACAAGGGCTTTCATGTCAGTAAACTTGGCAGTCTTTTGAATAGTGAAAATCTCCTTAACCTGACGGTCCGTGCCAATAAGAACAGCAGAGCAAACAGCCAAGCCACAAATGACACACCTCAATACAAGCTCAGTTAGTCTTACTCTCCTGTCAATCACCTTCAGGTCACTACCATGGTACACAGGGACATTGCCTGGACTAACACCAACACCAAGATAACTCATTTTTGCAACAGATTTGGTACTTTTAGAAAGGGTTTGAAGGAATAGTAGAAAAACAGGTCAAGAAATTAAGGAAAAAGTGGAGAGAAAGTAAAGTATGGAGATTGAAGATTGTATAGTGGTACTGTGCTAGCGCTCAAGTGTAAATGTGTTTACCTACCTACATTCCACTTCTTATATAGACCCCACTGCAATGAAAAATGATTTCTTTAATTTTACCTTATCTTTTTTGTATTTGTTTTTGTTTTGCTTTGTTTAATCATCTGGAACTTGGAAGAACAAATGGAGGACCACATGCAGAACAGTAAATCTATTTTCTGAAATTAGAAAAGCTTCTTACTGTAATTTTATGGTCCAAGAACTTTGGGCTTGATTGGTTTTTCAATTTATCATTTTACTACTATACTTAATGTTAATAATTTTTTAGAAGTATATCTTTGACAACAACAAAATCATCATGGATTTAATTTAGATAAGGGAGGTATTCGTGTGAATTTTTCCAATCTAAGACTTTGATCAAAATGAATGTATACTCCGTCACAACAATACTCTGAATAGTTTTACTCTTGAATTCTCTCAAAATGCTCCATACAAAGTTGACGTAAGTATATTATTTGCACTCTTCACAATTCTTTCCCTTGAACAAATGATTAATTGAACGTACACTCCAAACATCAACAATCTTCTGAATTTCCTCGTTGAAGCTTAATTGATACAACCTCCACAAAACTGAGATTCCTTTTGTTTGTTACATGAATACCCGAGTTTTCAACGACATTTTAATTTGCTTAGAATACGAAGATTTACCGAACCTTGAAAGTGTATCTCTAATCCAACTTTTCAACTTAAACTATGTATGCACCAACCCAGCCTTAAGATTCTACTTGGACTTCGTCTAGCTTGCATCTCTCACTCGACTATATATGCTCCCGCAAACGACCAATTGTTAGGTAATATAGGTTTACATATCTCGATCAGTTGTAGATATGATATTGTCCATTCAAGGCTAGGTTCAAATGGTATTGATGTTGGGTTATACACTAGTTGCTTTAAACCAAGTAAATAATGTTTTTATCGATAAAACCATTATTCTGTTCACATGAACTAAGGTAAATGTAGGATTTTATTTGTGTTTTTTATTCCTAAAACCACATACTAATAATTTATTTGGCATTTCAAATGAAATTTTGCATTCAATCTTTGGACTTATATATCATTACAGTATACCACACATTTCATTATCATATTCTCACTAATACAACTTATTTAGTTACCACTCTATATAAAATTTACCGGGGGACGAACGAAGTAATTCTTAAACACAACTCCACATGAAGTACAATTATCAGAGGAGTACTTGAAGATGGACTTTAACTAAAGAAATCCAGCCAAGACGAATTTAATATAACTAATCACTAGCACATCCTGAATTGGTTGTACTACTTCATTATTTACAAAATGATTTTTGCATGAGATCCCAACTGTACCATCCACATTTTTGAGAGCAAATTGAAGGCACCCTTGTAATAAAGCTCTGATGAAAGGGCTATTAGTTATTACAGGAAGTGAATCTTGAACACAGTACGTGTAAAACGAATCAAGAGTTGTGTCACAAGTATAGAAGGTGTGTGTAAATTGTGTCCAGTAGGAGAAAGACACATTTCGCCAAAACATTCATGGGCATGCAGTATGCGCGGAGTTAATGCTAGCTGCCTGTTGTTACATTTAATGTTGCGTACTGTCTCAAACAGCAGATCATCGCGCATTCAAGAAGAAAGGCCAACACCAGCTACTACTGCCATTCAAGACTCGGCTAAGACCGGAACCATGCAATTCTACTATTTTTCTGGGGAGAGCCAAAGTTTCCTTGTTCCAAGAAACTAAGGTGGCTGGCTCTTCAATTCAACTCAATCCTTAGCTTATTATGGAGTATTTATTGTCCAAAGAATGGTGGTGTACTAATTGCAAATGCGGGAATGCCCATTCTTCTAGCACGTGGTTATCCGATTGAAACATGACTAATCGTTTCGACCTAGTCATCTTGAAAAATCAATCGAAAACAGAAGGTATGGAGTTCGATTTTCTGTGTTATGTAGTTTTCGAAATCATCTTGGTTGTATGAACACGATTTTCTTTTTATTGGTATTAAAGAGAAATTCATTATATGTAAAAGTTGGAGGGGATTGAATGTTGGGAGTGCTAATTAAGAGAGGTTAATTGTAGTAGTATTGAGTATTGAAGAAGTGTAGTAGTTGGTGAGTGTGGAGATGGATCAACGGACAATCATCATTAACTCCAAGTTTTAATAAGTGGCCAATCCACTACTGCATTACCCATACCACCACAACTTGATCCTTCATATTATGTAGTACTAGTATCATCAAAAGAAAACGAAAAAACAAACCTTCCATGATTATAGATGACACATGGACACTTAGCTTTGTGACTTTGCTACAAATTAATCAAATGAAAACTCGAACGCGTCTAGATCTGATGAAGATTCAACAATATAATTTGTAAAAATAATTAGAAAGACCACTACTTTGGAGAAATAATCAGAAAAGACCACTAATAGTCTTTTAACAAAAGACCATGTGTTTGTAGTTTGTAGACATTAAAGATCGGGAATGGATGTCTTGTATGAACATGTGAGAACATCCATCTCACTAATTAAGCATGTCCAGAACGTTTCTTTAATTTGTTTCATGATGGGAACCGTTGTTACTTCGACCCGGTCTACGGCCTGATAGTTTGATTAAATCTATTCAACATCAATTGATCCATTCAGTTGTAGTAGAGCGAGGTCAATTCGAAGATTCATCAATCCAAGCTTCCGCAAAACAAAAGAAGATTTCCGCGCAAATTTGGCAGGATTGCCCAGTCGGAAGATTTGACGTTTCGCGTTGATTCAAACCTTGGATCGCCACGGAATTTTGGCGACAACTAGCCAACACATTGATGTAGCTTATGAAGGGTGGAGAACAGAAAATTTGAGTTCTAATGGTAAAAATAACCACATCATCAACCCTATTATCGGTCGCTTGGCCCAATTGCCCTCAACCACTCCCGCGTGTGCAACCACCGTAGCACCAACATTGTCCATTCAACTTTTCTCTGTAGACGAAAGATTCACGTGCACTTACTGATTTACTTGGTACGGAGATCAGTGATTATAGACTCAAAGACTTGTGTCTATTATTTTGGAATATATAGCCAATTTGCTAGTTAATTGCAGCAATATTTGTCTCACTACAAAAAAAGAAGAAGATAGCGTTTATCCCTCACTTTCGTCACTAAACGGTTAGTGACGGATGATAGATTTGTCATTAAAGTGAGCACCACTAAATTTTATACAGACAAGTACCTATCCGTCACTAATTTTAGTGACGGATATTTTTTTTAAAAAAAAAAAAAGAAAACCAATATTTCGGAATATTAGCCATTGATAGATTTTTGTCACCAACCGGTGAGGGATAAATTGTGTTTAGCGACGCATTTTATCCCTCACTAAAATATTTTATAACTTTTGTTTTTAATTTAATAAGTTACCGACGGAGTTTATCACTCACTAACAATTTTTTTTTTCAATTTCACCCTGGTTCATAAATTGAAATGGTCTACATTTAAATAATCTAATGGCGAAACAAAACGAGTAACAATTATATAACAAAATTCTCATAATATGATAAAAACCTGACTGTAACAATATTCGTACGATAGTATAGCTACACGCAATCCGAAGTACTTAAACAATATCCGTACAATGCAAATAAGATAGTATTAATTAGCTATATATATAGTACCATGACCGGATCATCCGGGCGATGCTGTTGGGTGAAAATATTCGCTAACTCCTCCAACTTCTTGGTCATTGCCTCATGCTCTGCGCGAGTCCTATCTCAAGGAGTCATACCCCATTTCAACCTCCTTCAACCTTCTAGCCATCTCAATCATCTCATGTTGTCGTACTGAAGTCTAGCTGGAGGACGTCGTTCTAGACATCAATGTCTTACTCAAAGAACTTTTGATCCTCGGGCAAATTCGCTTCTTCGCTGCTTCAAACATGTGAAAGAACTTTTGATCCTCAGAATTGGATGGCTCCTCAAAATTAGTGTCCATAAAATTTGGACCTGTGTGTGGTCATATTGTTCAGTTGCTTGAGACTCGATCATGTTGAGTACTCGACTCCACATCCACCCGCTTCCTTTGATTTCTTCTAATTTCATAATAATTATATGGAAGGACCGTTGCTGCTTTCTACCCTTTCCACTAAACTATCCTAGAGCCTACCATCCTCACAACTACTTTTTTAAAAAAAATTCTTTTAGTATTATTAGTAGATAGATATATAAAAACACATCTCATCTGCTAAGAAAATTCTAAAATGCATATGAGATGTACATATAAATTCCTGCAGTGTATCTATCTGAAAACATTGACTACCTCTCCACATTTCAGATTGAAGACCAAGTATAAATTCATATATCATGGGTCAAATGTCTGCGTCAGGGAAGAAATGAACTCAATTATTATCATCTACTAGAATTTAGATTCCAAGTTTAGGTATTCCTTATGGTTTCCTCTTTTATTAGTTGTAGTAAAATCTTTCCGAAAATCTTCTCAATTGATAAGTAATAATCTTGTTTGCATTTGAGAAATTTTTTTAGAACAATAATTAGTTGAACTGAGCATAATTGAGTCTTGGGAGAACGACACTAGGGGATCCACATATTGCTAGAAATACATCATTGTAGAATAGTGGAAGCTACCTAGACATAAATAAATGAAATATTAATTTGACACATCAAAACTCTTGCAAACAATTATTTAATGGAGCTTAATTGAGTCCTTAGAGACTGATCTCGAGGATACACTTATCGCTACACAATGTCATTTTAGTGTAGGGATCACGTAAATTGGCTTTCATAAATTAATAACTGATTTGAAACATCACCCCCATTAATTGTAGAAATATTACATATTCACATCTCACCGTACTAGTAACCTCAATTTTAAATAACATTCCTCAGTAGTCATTCCACCTAGGGCTCGAAAGTGGAACCGTTTGGCGACACTGGAAGCTACTGTGGTGGCCAATCAAGTTGATTGTTAGGTGATGGCAACACGCTCCAGGACATCATGCCCGAAGATAACATTCCAAACTCCTGGTTGTTATCGCATCCAAATGTTAGTGGTGAACTTGCCACTGATAGAAAATATGAGCCTTGTAAAACATTGCATATTGTCTATTGCTTCATCTACATGATAACGGGGAACTCGGCAGATATGGTAATGACGAGCTTTGTTGTTGCTATTGTGAAGCTTGAACAAGTATTTGAGCATGTGTTGCAGTTTGAGCCCAAACTGGAGTCTGAAATGGGGTAGGTGATGTAGTTGGCTTAGGTTTAGGCACACAACCTAAATTTTGAAGCAGTCGTATATAACAAGTTATAGACGTCTCCTCCACAACTTTATCTTTGCTTTGCTGTTTATTAACACTAACCTCCACTTGAGGTGCAACCGGAGCAACATATGACGTTGCCGATTGACCTAACCTTGCACCTGAGCATGTCCCAATCACTAAGCATGGGCTTGGCCCAATCAATGTGCATGGGCTTGGCCATATCACTGAATTTGTCATGTTCCCTATTACTACACCATCGCTCGGCCCCACATTGAGCCAGAGCCCATCCCCACCTCAACCGAGCTTTGCAAAACCTTTGCAAAAGCCGAGTTCAGTGACTCTGATGCCCGGTGAACCTGCGATAGCGGCGTCAACATTGAACCAAACTCATTTTGTGCCGTAGCAAAAGCAGAATCCATCACAGGCGGTACACTACCTATTTGGACGAACCTTGAGCTAATTAACTTGTATAAGATGGTGCTACCACAGGTGGTGGTGGTGGCAGCAACCACTCGTTTGTCGGAGCGCAAATGAGCCTTTGCACAATCTCACAAAAGTCATTTATGTTGACATTGTACACATGAGGGAGCTTCGATGAGTTCAGATTTGTAATGTGATTCTTATATGATCTATCGCCTTTGGTGGTAACTTTATCTTCCTCCCGCAAGTATCTGCTAAGTTGATGACGATGAAGCCCCATTCCTCGCAGATTCAAAACTTATGAAATACTTGAAACAAACATCAACATCAGAGCTCAATTCTTTGCTACTATTATCATTATCGGTATTGTGACTAGTAAACAATACATCTTGGCTATTATTGTTATTCATTTTCCAACAAACTCGTAAAATGGAGAAGAAGAAAGTCAATACAAACAATAAGAGAGATACTAAAAAAAACAATAGTCACTTCTTCTTCTCTATTTTTCAAGTTTGTTTGAAAATGGATAACAATAATATCCAAGAAGTAATGTTTACTAGTAACAACACCAATAGTGATAATAGTAGCAAAGAATTAAGCTCTGGTGTTGATGCTTATTTCAAATATTTCAAAAGTTTCAAATCTGCGAAGAATGGTGCTTCGTCATCCTCAACGGTGCAAATACCTGTCGGGACGAAGATAAAGTTACCACCAACGATGAATAGATCGTATCAAAATCACATTATGAATCTGAACTCGTTGGAGCTCCGTCATGGGTACAACGTCAACAAAAATGAATTTTGTGAAGTTGTGCAGAGGCTCACTTGGGCTCCGCCAAACGAGTGGTTGCTGCCACCACCACCTGTGGCAGAACCATCATACAAGCCGGTTAGCTCAAGGTTGGTGCAAATAGGTAGTGTACCACATGTGATGGATTCTGCTTTTAAGAGGGCACAGAATGAGTTTGGTTCGATCTTGTCGCCATCGTCGCAGGTACATCGGGAATCAGAGTCACTAAACTCGGTTTATATGAAGGTTTTGCATAGCTCGGTTGGGGTGGGGGTGGGCTATGGCTCAATGATGGGGTCGAGCGATTGTTTAGTAATAGGGAACATGACAAACTTAGTGATAGGGCCAAGCCCAGGCTTAGTGATTGGGCCATGCTCAGGTGCAAGGTTAGGTCAATCATCATCGTAATCTGTTGCTCCAGTTGCACCTCAAGCGGATGTTAGTGTTAATAATCAGCAAAACAAAGACAAAGTGGTGGTGAAGGAGTCGTCTATAGTTGGTCATATACAACTGCTTCGAAATTTGGGTTGTTTACCTAAACCTAAGCCAACTACATCACCTGTCCCGTTTCAGGCTCTAGCTCCAGCTCACGTTCCAGTTCAGGCTCCTACTCTAGTTTGGGCTCCGGCTACAGCACTGGCTCCAATACTGGTTTAGGCTTCACAACAGCAGCAACAGAGCTCGTCATTACCATATATGTCGAGTTCCCCGTTACCATTTGGATGTAGCAATAGACAATATGCAATGTTGCACCAACAAGGCTAGTATTTGTCCATCAGTGCCAAGTTCACCACTCCCATTTGGATATGACAACAACCAAGAGTTTGGAATGCTATATCCGAGCATGATATCGCGTGTTGCCATCACCTAACAATCAATTTGCTTGGCCACCATAGTAGCTTCCATTGTCGCCAACAGTTCCAATTTGGAGCCTAGGTAGAACGACTACTGAGGAATGTTCTGAAATAGATGTTACTAGTAAGGTGAGATGTGATTAGGTAATATTTCTATAGTTAATGGGAGTGATGTTTCAAATCAGTTATTAATTTATGAAAGCCAATGTAAGTTATCCCTACACTAAAATGACATAGTGTAGCGATAAGTTTATCATCGAGGTCGGTCTCGAAGGACTCTATTAAGCTCCGTTAAATAATTATTTGTAAGAGATTTGATGTGTCAAATCAATTTTCAATTTATTTATTTCTAGGTAGCTTTCACTATTGTACAATGACGTAGTCTAGCAATGTATGGAACCCCGAGTGTCGTTCTCCCAAGTCTTAATTGTGCTCAGTTGAACTAATTGTTCTAAGAAAATTATTAAATGCAAACAAGACTGGTTATTGATTGAGAAGATTTTGGAAAGTTTTTTACTACAACTAAAGTGGAAACCAAAAGGAACACCAAGAACATGGAATCTAACTCTTAATCCTAGTAGATGATAATGATTGAGTTGATTTCTTTCCTGAAGCAGACATGACTCATGTTATATGAATTTAGACTTGGTCTTTCATGTGAAATGTGGAGAGGTCAGGATGATACACCACTACAGGAATTTATATGTACATCTCAGATGCAGTTTAGGTTTTTTTAGTAGATGGGATGTGTTTTTATATATCTATAATACTAAGAGAATATTATTTTTTTTTAAAAAGTATTTGTAAGTTCCATGGAACTTCACATTTGGTAGTATCTCCCAGTACTACATATTTTACTATAAAAAATAAAATAGAAAATTTAATACAATACAACCAACTACAAAATGCATTATAAGAGTTGACATTTTCACAAGGATTTTATAATTTTGATTTCGTTCATCATTTTTACTTTCTGGTGAAAAGAATTGTTACAACTAAATCGACAATTATAATTAATACAATAAAATATACAATATTTCTTAAAATAAATGATTTTTAAGTTCAATTGTGTACAAATATATGTGTGTACTTTGGTTGTACTATACAATATAAATATTAACGTTACCATGCGAGTATCCACACATTAAAAAGAAAAGTATAACCTATTTGACTTCAAAGTTTCTCCTCATTTTCTAGTTTCTAAATTGATGAATGTATAATTTTTTCAAACTTAATAAAGTCTAGCTAGTTTCTAAATAGATTAGCTTAGAGATTATTTTTAGTGACTAGTTAATTGGTAATAGATTAATGAAATGTAATTAATTAATATATATGTAATTCAAATGTAAATTACACTTATATAAGTGTTATTCATATATATGTTGATTTGTACACAAAATCAACATTTCAAAAAAAAAAAAAAAAAGAACAAAGAAAAGAAAGTGTGCCATAATAATTCTCGGAAGTCATAAGGTGATCCTACGATTGAGAAAAGGAGTTAAAAATCATTGCAAGTAAGAGGTTTGGGGTTCAAGCCTCGAAACAAACATGTTTAGGTGTATATTATAGTATACCGATTCAAAAAAAAATCCATTAGCTCTGATAAAAGTGAACTAAACACCACTAACATACCTTAATATTATACTTCCCTCCTTAGTCTGTGAACACCTGTTTTGAAAATGATGAAGTATGTGCATATTCAACAACATAAATTTGTCTATGTTACATTTATATTTATAATTAGATAGTCTAACTTAAAATATATTCTCATCACATAGGTAAAATAATATATTGCTTTAGTTTTCATTTTGATCTTCAAAGACTTAGAAGTTTTTTTAGTATTAAAGATGACTTTATGAAATCATCTATGTTAAATCATACAAAAAGCAACATAGAGAAAATTGATTATCAGGACTATATATTAACTCTGAAATAGCAACAAGTAGGAACGCATCACAACAACATTTGCTTGTCACGCGTAGCTTGACTCGCGCATTCTAATCATCTATATGATACTCCCGGTATGCCCTAATTTCTCTACCAAATACAACTCACGTGCAAAACAACTCAAATCACACTACAGTATGCTGAATGAACAACACAAGAACAATCTAAACAAAATCCGTTAACATTATAAACAGAAACAAATCTCAAATAAACTCAAATCTCACTACAATAGCACACTAGGCAAGCAATTGCTACTAAAATGCATCAACCAATTACTACAATGCCCTTCAAAAGAAATTGAATTAGGGGTAATTTTAGGTTTAGCCAACATACCTTTCAATTCGGAAGAAATAGGAAGAAAATGAAAGAAATTGAGCAGTGCACTTTGTTCCTCGCCCGATTAGCTTCAAATAGACACCAAGAATGGAAGAATTAGTGGAGAAATGAAGAAACAAGCAAAAAGGAAACAAAAATCAATATTCTCACCATCACTGCGCATAAATCTACGACCCGAAAATCAACAAAACATGAGGTTCGCCTAAACCTCCCCCAAAACCTGAAAATCCCTAAACCAATACCCGAAAACTTGAACCAACTCCCTGACTGGAACCCAAGAACAACTAAGCCTAACTTACGACCCGAACCTGAACCAAAACATGGGTTCATCTAGACCTCCAAGTCACCTCCTGCACCGAACCACCACCACTACACTGGACCACCTTACCTCATCACCTCCTGCGCCGCAACTGCACCGCACCAATCTATCACTCTGGTCTCTGAACCTGTGTCTAAAACTCCACCACCTAAGTTTAACTTACACCAACCAACACCACATAACAATCAACCACCACCCATGTCTAAAATTCTCCAAACTCTACACTAACCAACACCACAGAACAATCAACCATCACCTATGTGTTGTAAAACTCCGCCCCCCCCCCACCTTCGAGTCTTCAATCACCACCATCATCAGCCGGCCCAGTGACCAACCCCCACCGAAAAATCTTCAGCATAAAAGAGAATCAAAAGGCTAGATCTGGTTTTATTGGAAGAAAAAAAAAACGCGAAAGAAAAGAAGGAAAAGGAATGAAAGTAGGAAAAACAGGGAGCTGAGCTTTCTACTCCGATCTGGAGGTGCCAGATCGGAGCAGAAGCCCCCGGGCGGCAGGCGGCTGCTTAGGGTTAGAGAAAAAGGGAGAGAAGAATGTTTTAGGGTTTCAGAGAGAGAGATTGTTCAAGCTATATATACTAGGTTAAATTATCCCTTCCTAAACATCGACGAAAATGATATTATATGTTGTTGTTTAGTGAGGGATAGAATCCCTCGTTAGAAATTAGCGATTCCTCGCTAATTAGCGAGGGATAAATTCCCTCACTAAATTTTGTCTCTAAACCCAATTTTTCTTGTAGCGATCCAAAGTATTACCATAACTCTTGTAGTAGTAATTAATGGAGTTATTATGTGTATGAAGTTATGCTAATTTGCACCAAATAATTTTGATGGAGTCAGTCATTTCATTGAATGTGGTGATGATAAAGATTTGTATCAGACAGAAGTGGAAGATATAGTTGATCATGATGCTCAATTAATGTACGGCGAGGATCACACTAGTAAAGGTTCCGTAGACCAAGTAGCGAAACATTTTCATCATCGTATGATTTAGCTCATCTTACATATGTGCCAAGCTAGCGCCGGTCTAAGTCTCGAGATGTTTGGAATATGTATCAAAGGTACCATGAGCATAACATAGCCCATTGATGACAACATTTTAGTACACCCTAAACGTCTCTTTTTCGCTAACATTAACGCGGGTTTGTCCCCACTTTGGTCTTGTTTTGCATTGTTTTTGCATGTTTTCAGATTACGTCATGCTTTTGGGCGAGTTTTTGTTTTCGATGGATTTTGGGCATAATTTGGCCTAAATCGGGCCATTATTGAAGATAAAGATCCAAGGTGTGGTTCACAAGCTTTTCCAGTCGAGTCGGACCAAGAGTCGGTCCAAAAACCATGCCACAAGAAGAATCTACGTGCAAAACAAGAGGCATGCGGCCCGCATGACATTCCATGCGCCCCGCATGACGTCCAAAAACAAGAGGCATGCGGCCCGCATGACCTTCCATGCGCCCTGCATGACGTCCAAAAACAAGAGGCATGCGGCCCGCATGACATTCCACGCGTCCCTCATGGAGTCCCGCAACAAGACCCGCGCGCCAACTGCGAGAGCTTGGCAGGGAGCCACGCACCGCGCACAACATCCATGCGTCCCGCATGGCCAAATATATAGAGGTTGACGTAGAAGCACGCGGCGCGCATGGGCCTTATGCGCCGCGCGTAGCATAAAGTCGAGATGACGCGTTTTGGTATTTTGACCATAACTTACTCATACGATGTCCGATTGACCTCAAATCAGCGCTTACGCATAGCTAAGACAATGATCTACATGTCTGTTGAAGCCCAGATGAATTCGACCAAGGATCCGGGTGTGGCGCGTATTCCGAGATCTGACGGGAATAGTCAAAGGGAATCTCAAGTTTTCTTGATTTTCTTGACTTGGCTATCTTTCTAATTCATCTCTACTTCGTTCTTAGATTTCCTATATGGATTGGAGGCCCATAACACAATCCTAATGGGATTCTACTTTTCTAATTCAGTACTATATAAAGACAACTATTATTATTATTTTCATTATAGTTTTTTAGTCTAGAGAAACTCCATAGCTAGGGTTTAGTTCAAGAACACGGTTCTTGGATTGGAGATTAGCATTTTATTGGCAGAGATTCTCATATTGTTC